>CAUYON010090643.1:0-16150 GCA_963573935.1 Arctocebus calabarensis
TAGTCCCAGCTACTTGGGAGGCGGAGGCAGGAGACTCGCTTGAGCCCAGGAATTGGAGGTTGCTGTGAGCTGTAATGCCACGGCACTCTATCCAGGGTGACAGCTTGAGGCTCTGTCTCAAAAAAAAAAAAAAAAAAAAAAAAAAACAAACAACACACAAAGTGCATATAGCACACGCGGCTAGGGCGCCAGCCACATACACTGGAGCTGGTGGGTTCGAATCCAGCCCAGGCCCGCCAAACAACAATAATGACAACTACAACCAAAAAAAAAAAAATAGCCAGGCGTCGTGGTAGGCGCCTATAGTCCCAGCTACTTTGGAGGCTGAGGCAAGAGAATCGCTTAAGCCCAAGAGTTGAAGGTTGCTGTGAGCTGTGACACCAGGGCACCTTACCCAGGGCAACAGCTTGAGACTCTGTCTCAAAAAAAAAAAAAACAACAAAAAAAACCAACAACAACAATTAAAAAAACACTACTTTTTTTTTTTTGTCGGGGCAAGGTTTGAACCCGCCACTTACAGCATATGGGGCTGGCGTCCTGCTCCTTTGAGCCACAGACGCCACCTCCCCCCCCCCAAAAAAAAACACTACTTTTGAAGACTTTGGTGGCTCATGGTTTTCTATAAGATAGGATTGCCAATAATTGGAAAATAATTTTAGATCATTAGAATGATCAGTGTAGTGAATTCCTTTCCTATTTCTTTCCCTTTTTTTTTTTTTTGAGACAGAGTCTCACTTTGTCACTTTGGGTAGAGTGCTATGGCATCAGCTCACAGCAACCTCAAACTTTTGGGCTCAAGCAATTCTTTTGCCTCAACCTCCCTAGTAGCTGTAGGTGTTCGCCATAATACCTGGCTGTTTTTTAGAGACCGGGGTCTCAGCTCTTGCTCAGGCTGGTCTTAAACTCCTAAGCTCAAGCAATCCACCTGCCTTGTCCTCTCAGAGTGCTAGGATTACAGGCGTGAGCCACTGTGCTGGGCTCTTTTCCTATTTCAATAATCATGTTTTCTTTATTCACCTTTGTATGTACACTTGCCTTTAGTTTTCGATCATTTACAAACTGTACCATGTAAATATTGGTGTATAAACATCATAAATGATGAAATAATACTGCCACATGTTTTAGAAAACAAGATGTCCAAGTTCTGGTTGCAAGGTAATTGTGGAATGAAGTTCTGCCTATTGAGTGACTAACTAGATGAAAATATTTTTATTTTTCTCTTTAGAAATTCAGTTGACCCTCCAGATCCCTGAGTTCCCCATCCTTGTATTCAACCAACTACAGACTGAAAATATTTGAAAAATACATTTTAAATTTAAAAAAATAGAACAATAGGCTGGGCGCAATGGCCCATGCTTGTAATCCTAGCACTTTGGGAGGCCTAGGCAGGTACATCACCTGAGCTCAGGAGTTTGAGAGCAGCCTGAGCAAGACCGAGATACCATCTCTACTAAAAATAGAAAAACTAACCAAGTGTGGTGGTGTACACCTTTAGTCCCAGCTACTGCGGAGACTGAGGCAAGAACATTGCTCAAGCCCAAGAGTTTGAGGTTGCTGTGAGCTATGATGACACCGCATTCTACCCAGGGCACAGAGTGGGACTGTCTCAAAAAATAAATAAAATAAATAATACAATAATACAAATAAAAAATGCAGTGTAATAGCTATTTATATAGCATTTATGTTGTTTTAGATAATATAGGTTGAATATCTCAAATCCAAAATCTGAAATCCAGAAATCCTCCAAAATCTGACACTCTTGAGCACTACATGACTTTCAAAGGAAGTGTTCATTGGAGTATTTCAGATTTGGAATGCTCAACTAGTAAGTATGATGCAGACATTCCAACATCTGAATATTCAAAATCCAAAATACTTTTGGTCCCAAAAGAAATACTGAAACAGTGTAAGGAACCTAGAGATAGATGATTTAAAGTGTATGGGGGCAGCACCTGTGGCTCAAGGAGTAGGATACCAGCCCCGGCCAAAACTGGAAAAAAAAAAAAAAAAAAGATGTATGGGAAGGTGCACATCGGTTATATGCAAACCCCACCTATGCCTTTTTTTTTGAGACAGATTCTCACTTTGTCACCCTCCATAGAGTGCTGTGTAGTCATAGCTCATAGCAGTCTCAAACTCTTTGGCTTAAGTGATACTCTTGCCCCAGCCTCCTAAGCAGCTGGGACTGCAGGCACCCACCACAATGTCTGGCTATTTTTAGAGACAGGGTCTCACTCTTGCTCAGGCTGATCTCAAAGTCATGAGCTCAAGCAATCAAGGTCCCCTTGGCCTCCCAGAGTGCTAAGAGGACAGGTGTGAGTCATCACACCCAGCCCCACCTACGCCATTTTATATAAGGGACTTGACCATGCATGAATTTTGTGATCCAACAAGGGTCCTAGAACCAATCCCCCATGGATACCAAAGGACAGCTATATGTTGTTCACTCCTCGACACTTACAATTTGAGAAAATTCTTCTAGGATATTGGCATCAAAAGACTTATAATCTGAGATTTTGCTTCTGTGGTCTGTTTCACTATCAGTAGAGTCTTTTGTTAGTCTTCCTGCTGTTATTTTCTGATTCATCTAATGATTATGGCAAGTATCACACTTGACTTTTGTAGAGATAGTCTCACTTTATCGCCCTCAGTAAAGTGCCATGGTATCACACAGCTCACAGCAACCTCCAACTCCTGGGCTTAGGCGATTCCCTTGCCTCAGCCTCCTGAGTAGCTGGGACCACAGGCACCCGCCACAATGCCCAGCTATTTTTCTGTTTTGCAGTTCGGCCAAGGCTGGGTTTGAACCCACCACCTTCAATATATGGGGCTGGCGCCCTACTCGCTGAGCCATAGGCACCACCCTCACTCTTGACATTTTTTTCTCTTTGGCATTCTGGGTGGAAAATGAAAAATTTTGAATTCTCAGCTGTGGTCAATGAAGGCTTAAAAGACAATGAAGATGATGTACCTCAACTTCTCTTATGTCATCTTGAAAAACAACGTAGCACTTCAAGCAGTACAGTTGAAAATCTGAAGGTTGAGGCGGTATTGATAGGTCTTTTTTTCTTTTCCCATTGTTTTTTTTTTTTCCCCACCCCTTCCCTCTCTTTTCCCATTGTTGCATCATCCTTTAGACAATCCCATCATTCCTTCATTTTCTTTCTTTCTTTCTTTCTTTCTTTTTTTTTTTTGAGGCAGAATCTTACTATGGTGCCCTCGATAGAGTGCTATGGCGTCACAGCTCACAGCAACCTCAAACTCTTGGACTTAGGCTCGATGCCTGTGGCTCAACAGGCTAAGGTGCCAGCCATGTACACCTGAGCTGGCGGGTTCGAATCCAGCCCGGGCCCACCAAACAACAATGACGGCTGCAACCAAAAAAAAAAAAAAAAATGGCCAGGTGTTGTGGCGGGCACCTGTAGTCCCAGTTACTTGGGAGGCAGAGGCAAGAGACTCGCTTAATTCCAGGAATTGTAGGTTGCTATGAGCTGTGATGCCACTGCACTTTATCCAGGGTGACAGCTTGAGACTCTGTCTCAAAAATAAATAAATAAATAAAATAAAAATAAAAACTCTTAGACTTAAGCGATTCTCTTGCCTCAGCCTCCCAAGTAGCTGGGACTACAGGTGCCCGCCATAATGCCTGGCTATTTTTTTTGTTGTAGTTGTTTAGCTGGCCCGGGCTGGGTTTGAACCTACCACCTTAGTGTATGTGGCTGGTGCCATAACCATTGTGCTATGGGTTCATTTTCTTATTTTTCTTCATTTTTTTATCTTTTTAGCATAGTTGAGAATAATTGATGAATTATGATGACATAAATATTAAGATAATGAAGTAGTAAGCTGTTTCAAGATGTAGGAAGACCTAGGCATTGCTGCTCATGCCTGTAATCCTAGCACTCTGTGGGGCCAAGCCAGGAGGATTACTTGAACTTAGGAATTCAAGACTAGCCTATGCAAGAATGAGACCCTCTCTTTATTAACAATAGAAAAATTAACCAGACATTGTGGCAGGTGCCTATAGTCAGCTACTTGGGAGGTTGAGGCAAGAGGATTGCTTGAGCCTAGGTGTGTCAGATTGCTGTGAGCTATGATGCCTTGGCATTCTAGCCTGGGCAACAGAGTGAGACTCTGTCTCAAAAGAAAAAAAAAAAGATACAGGAAGAAAAGATCACTAAGATCTAAATGTATCTTACATTATAAAAGGGTCCAGTGAACCTACGTGATAATTGCAAGATTTCATTTTATTTTATTTTTTTTGAGACAGAGCCTCAAGCATTCACAATGGATAGAGTGCTGTGGCACCACAGCTCACAGCAACCTCCTATTCTTTTTTTGTAGAGACAGTGTTTCACTTTATGACCCTCGGTAGAGTGCCATGGCGTCACATAGCTCACAGCAACCTCCAACTCCTGGACTTAGGCAATTCTCTTGCCTCAGCCTCCCGAGTAGCTGGGACTACAGGTGCCCACTACAACGCCCAGCTATTTTTCTGTTTTGTTTTGCAGTTTGGCGGAGGCTGGGTTTGAACCTGCCACCTTCGGTATATGGGGCCGGTGCCCTACTTGATGAGCCACAGGTGCCGCCTAACCTCCTATTCTTGGGCTCAAGTGAGTCTCCTGCCTCTGCCTCCCAAGTAGCTGGGATTACAAGTGCCTGCCACAACGCCTGGCTATTTTTTGGTTGCAGCCATCATTATTGTTTGGCGGGCCCAGGCTGGATTCGAACCCGCCAGCTCAGATGTACGTGGCTGGCGCCTTAGCTGCTTGAGCCACAGGCACCAAGCCGATAAAATGAATTTTAAAAGCAAGTATTTGGGCAGTGCCTGTGGCTGAAAGGTGTAGGGTGCCGGTCCCATATGCCGGAGGTGGTGGGTTCAAACCCAGCCCCGGCCAAAAAAAAAAAAAAAAAAAAAACTATTTTATTTGTTATTTTGAAGACCAACAAGAAATAGTAAAAGTAATGAAATGTCAATTCTTATAATTAAATTGCCCAAAAAAAGAAATTCAAAAACTAAAATTGGGTCATGTAGTTCCTGATTATATACTGAGGGTTTAAAAGTTCCCATGACGGTAACTGAGTTTGTTTCAGAAGGTGGGTGACAATAAAATTTTGACTTACTATTTCAGGGGCATTGACGTTGTGAGGAATAAAATAAAAATGTTTGCTCAACAAAAAGTCACGCTTCCCAAAGGTCGACACAAGATCATCATCCTGGATGAAGCAGACAGGTAGAATGCTTTGCCAAGTGAATTTGGACCTTGATCTCTGGATCTTTTGGGGGGGTGCTTTATTACATCAGTACCAATAGCATCCGGAAACAGGGCTGCCCTCATTGAGTGTGAGACCCACGTGGGCTCCTGGAGAGGCTGTGCGTGCTCAGTCGGGGCTTTGTTAGAAAAGTCAGCAGCTGATGTCACAACTCTTCTCTTGAATTTTATATCGTAGAGGAGCTGAAGGGAGGACCAATTCCTGTAAATCTGATGGCAGCCACTAAATTAGATGGTAGTTTCTGTGACTTTCACTTAGGGGTTATTTCTGGATACTATAAGTACTAAATACCGTTTGGGCAGTCTTTGAGAGTGGCTTGTGGGTTTTAGCATCCTTTAATTCTGAGACCCTTCCTAGGACAATGGGTATGTCCTGCATCCTGGGTTTTTGTATAAAGAGAGATTTGTGTCCAGTGGGCCCTGGGTCCCTATTGCAGATTACCTCCTGTGTTTTTCTTCTCAGCATGACTGATGGAGCCCAGCAAGCCTTGAGGAGAACCATGGAGATCTACTCTAAAACGACTCGCTTTGCTCTTGCTTGTAATGCTTCTGATAAGATCATAGGTGAGCATGGGCTCTGAGGGGCTGGGGGCCTCATGGTGCTCACCTCAGTTCTTTAGCAGTAGAAGAGTCAAGACTTTTGGATTGCCTACCATGGGCCAAGCACTGTATAGTCGGTATTTTAAATTTAATCTCTTAATTGACAAATGTAAATATATATTTATCATATATAACATAATTTTGCAATGTAATCAACTGAGGAGGTATTGCTAACTTCACCTTTTTTACAGTTTTTGGCCGGGGCTGTGTTTGAACCCACCACCTCCGGCATATGGGGCCAGCGCCCTACTCTGTTGAGCCACAGGGGCTGCCCTGTTAGCTTCACTTTTGAGATGAGAATATTGGAGGTCAGAGGGGTTGAATAGTTTGCCCAAAGGCACACAGCAAGAGTAGGAACTGAGATTGCAACCCCAGGGCTTTCTGACTCCTGTTCTTCCAGGCACAGGGGACACTTTTTATATCCTGTGTACAGTGTCATCATCATTGCTGCCCTTCAAGGATCCTCTTATACCCTCTGTGTGCTCTAGGCACTTGGCATAGGTGGTATCTGCACAATCAAGCTTTGTTATCACCAGGAATTGCCTCACGTTTGAAATCTTAATGATCTCAAAAAAAGGGGGGGAAAATCCAAAATGAGAGAGAGAGAAAAAGAAATTTTATAGTCAGTCTTCTCCCTGGCCTCAGTTTCTGTCCTTCCAGCTCCCTCCCTACCCATCTTTCTGCTTCCTCGCTGCTTTGAGCCCAGGTCCCAGGAGTGCTACAGTCTGTCAGCACTCTTGTCCCATGGTCTTGTTCTTACTTTTGCCCTATTGCAACGAGCTGTGTGAGCGCATCCATCTGACTTTCTGATTTCCTGACTTCCCCCTTCCCCATCCAGACCACCAGGTGCTGTTGCAGAAAAGCATGTTACCAAGTGTGATGCTCCCAGAAGATCATGTTTTCTAGCCTTGGTAGGGCTCTCAGTGTTGACAGGAATCTTTTATGTTCTTTTAGCTTCCCCAGATAGCTATTCATTTGTTCATTAATTTGTTCTGCATTCACCAATCATTTAAACCTTGTTGTTCGTAAGTATTATGATTCCAGAGTCCATCTGGGCCAAGGCTGACTCATCTGTGGGCTTGTAGCACATGGACATGATCTGTCCCAGAGGATCAATTCCCCTTCTGGAATCCATGGCTGGCTAGGTTGTTCTGCGCTATGCCAGCTAAGGCCTTTGTAATTGCTTATTGGTTTATACTTTGACTTCTAGCCTTTTTTTTTTTTTTCTTTTTTTTGCAGTTTTTAACCAGGGCTGTGTTTGAACCTGTCACCTCCAGTATATGGGGCCGCCACCCTACTCCTTTGAGACACAGGCGCTGCCCGACTTCTAGCCCTTTTTTAACCAAGTCTTTCTTGAGCCCCTGTTGGCTGGGAAGTGATGTGGATTGTGCAGCCGCATTCTGGTGACACAGTGCTCATGGGGTGATGCTAGCCTCATTGCCTTCCCATCTCCTTCAGAGCCCATCCAGTCCCGGTGTGCTGTCCTCCGCTACACCAAGCTGACTGATGCCCAGATACTGGCACGGCTGCTGAACGTGATCGAGAAAGAGAAGGTGCCGTACACGGATGATGGCCTGGAAGCCATCATCTTCACAGCCCAGGGAGACATGCGGCAGGTAGGTGGGTCACTGCCATCAGGTGGGGCCTTCTGGGTCTGCCTCGCCCCTTCCATGGGGGAGGAAGGAAGTAACTACTGCACAGAGTAAAACCGGAGTGGGTGACCTGGACCCAGTGCCCTCTGGGCACTGTAGGCCATCTTGTCTAGGCTCTGGGACGAGAGGTGGGGAAGGTAAAGCTTTAAAGATCACCCTTGACATGTTTCTGTTGCTCATCAGGCATTGAACAACTTGCAGTCCACTTTCTCAGGATTTGGCTTCATCAACAGTGAGAATGTATTCAAGGTATGAGAGCCATACTGGATGCCAACAAAGACAGCATCTCCCTGCTGTGGCCGGCAGGGGAAAGTGGGCTATGCTGCCAGCGGGATGGACACGCAGGCCTGTCTTGGGGCTAGGCCTGCCTCAGAGGGACAGGGTTGGGATACTGCCCCATTTTCCTTTCCTTGTCACTACTTTTGCTTTCCACACTGGAGACTTGGGAGTGTATGTGGATGATGGAGGTCGTTGGTGCCTCAGGCATGGAACTAGATGCTTTAAGAAGTGTCTGTCTTGGTCCAAACACTTTCCTACACAGAAAGGTTCCTTCTGTCACCTTATGCATGTGGAGTTGGGCTCAGGTGGCTGCTGAAGGACACTGGGAGTGCTGTGTGTCTCCTCAGCAGCCCTCTGAGCCCATACCCTGGGCTGCCCACACAGCACTATGCCCTGCTCACCCACTTTGGCCCTGGAGGTATATGACAGTCCTCTGCAGAGCCAGGCTGAGGAGTAGGACTCTTCCTTGCCCACATCAGGGAAGCATTTTACTTCTGGGAATTCTTTTAAAACTTGCTGCCACTTCCTGACAACTTGGTGTCTAAATGCCATTTTGGACACTGATTTTCCCCTTCATTTGGGGGTAGAAATTACTCAGAGCTGTCTAGGTTATTGTCAGGTTATTACAGACCTTGACAATGAACATATTTTCTTTTCTTTTTTTTTTTGAGACAGTCCCATTAAGTCGCCCTCGGTAGAGTGCTGTGGCGCCACACAACAACCTGAAACTCTTGGGGTTAAGTGATTCTCTTGCCTCAGCCTCCCAAGTCCCAAGCTGGGACTGTGGGTGCCCACCACAACGCCCAGCTATTTTTTTTTGTTGTTGTTGTCATTATTTGGCAAGTCCGGACTGGGTTAGATCTTGCCAACCCCAGTGCATGTGGCTGGCGCTCTAGCTGCTCAGCTACAGATGCCGATCCAATGAACCTATTTTCAAGGGCACTTAGGAAAGGGGACCCTGGTTAGTAACCAACAGTGATAGTTCAAGTCCTGTTTTGTCGTGGAGCAAGCATTGAGGACTTCTATGGGGAGAAGACCAGGGCGGCATGGATGCCATTTGGAGATACCAGAAGGCTTTCATTTAGAAGGCTCAGTGGTTAGGGCACTGGCCACATGATCCAGGGCTGGTGGGTTCAAACCCAGCCTGGGCCTGTAGTAGTCCCAGCTACTAGGAAGACTGAGGCATGAGAATCGCTTGAAACCTGTACTAAGGGTGACAAAGTGAGACAGTCTCACTAAATTAAAAAAAAAAAAAAAAAAAAAAAAGAAGGCTCAGAGGCTGATCCTGCACTGGAGGACAGAACTTAAGGCCTATGTAGGGAGCTGCAGAGAGGAAGCCTGGGGCTCAGGAAAGGCTGAGCCACCAATACCCCCAGCACCACCTCCCTGCCTGTTAGAGTGGAGGGACCACCCCCCCCTCTTTGGGAGGTCACACTGACACCAGGTGGGGCCTCCTTTGCTGGGAAAGGGAAAGCCAATTCTTGCTCCAGGGTGGAGGTAGAGTGGAGATTGGCCCAAATGACCTCATAATGCTAAAGTGGGTTCTAAGTAGTTCTTGGGCAAATTCTCCCTCCCCCTTGCAAATGATCTAAGACAAGTGACTAATGGTTTTAAAGCTGTTCCTGAGTGAAGACTCTTTATTCTCCTTGTTTGCTTTATTGTTTGTTTGTTTGTTTTTTTGAGACAATCTCAGTCTGTCACCCTGGGTAGAGTGCAATGGTGTCATAGCTCACAGCAACCACAAACTCTTGGGCTCAAGTGATCCTCTTGCCTCAGCCTCCCAGGTAGTTGGGACTACCACACATGCACCACCATGCCCTGCTGGTTTTTTCTTTTTTCCTATTTTTTTTTTCTTTTTTCCTATTTTTAGTTGAGATGGTTTCTTGTCCAGGCTGGTCTCGAACTCCTGAGCTAAAGCAATTCACCTGCCTCAGCCTCCCGGCTGCCAGGAGCCACTGAGCCCAGCTTCTTAATTGTTATTTCTTACCTTTGAGAAATTTGCACTCCTCTCCAGCAAGGCACCTCACACTGCAGAGAGGCAGCCTTGGCAAATACAATGAACGTATTTTCAAGGGCACTTAGGAAAGGGAACTCTGCTTAGTAACCAACAGTGATAGTTCACCACCAGCCCTGGCCCTGACCCAATCTCTCTTCTATGTGCTCAGGTCTGTGATGAGCCCCACCCTCTGCTGGTGAAGGAGATGATCCAGCACTGCGTGGATGCCAACATTGATGAGGCCTACAAGGTCAGCCCCTCCCCTTTCCTCACTGGAGAAGAGCCTTCTACCTCCTGAGCAGGGTAGAGGGAGCCCCCAGTGTCAGGAACTTTATACGCATTGTTCTACTTAATGCTGAAAATCATGCTAGGAGTTGGGTGCACTTTCAGATGGAAAAACTGCTATCCAAGGCGGCTGAAATCCTTTCCCTAAATGACACTGTTTGAAAGCAATAGACCTGGAATGCACAATTCTTTCTGTTACAATTATATCCAGTCAGAGAAACTTGTCAATGTAAGTCACAAAGAAAGATGGTTCTAATTCCTTTCCCAGTGAAGCTGTCTTCTGTCTAGTCAGGGGGATGTTCCCTACTGATTCCCCTGAGGAGCATGGGAATGAGCTTTCTGGGGCTTAGCAGTTGCTGGTCAGGCAGGAGAAGTGGGGCCAGGAGAGTTCTACCCTTATGGGGCCTGGTCCTATGAGCAGATTCCAACAGGCATAACTGGGGTTCAGGTAACCAGTTACATCCGTGGCAGTGGCATGATTCAAGGCCATTTGGTCTGACAGGTTTCTCTTCCTTGGCTGCAAACTAACTAGGCTAGAAGCTGACTGGATTTAGGGTAGAGTCTGACCTATTGTGACATTGGAATGCAAGTCAGGGAGACTGAGGTTGTGACCCAGGCTGGGTCACTGAGTGGGCCTGAAAGAAGCTCTCAGAGCTCTCCACCCCCCTGAATTTACCCCAAGATGCTAAAACAAAAGCTAAAAGAACTGCCTCCAGATCCCACAGTCTGGATGGGAGTAGTAGTGGTAGTGATAGTGACCACTGCTGTCATCGCAGCCCCAGTTAGGATGTGTTCAGGGCTAGTCCTGCAGGGGGCACACTAGAGAATAGTAGCAGGTGAATGGTTATTTTTTTTTCCACCCTGCAGTACCTAGTCAACAGACTAGTAAAGCATTTTAAGAATTCAGGATAAAGATATAACATGGACATGATAGTAGACCATCATTCAATACTGTTTTAAACATTTGTAAAGTTGTCTCTGCCTACTGGGAAAATCAGTTAAATTATCCCTCATGATCTGAAGGGGTGACCCATCAGCTACCATGATTCTCAAAATCACATGAGTTGTCTGGAATGAGCTGTCTGCCCTGAGCAGTGTGATATGCCTACACATTGTAGGTTGGACTTCATTTCCCATTAAGTATACTAATATAAGTATATTAATACTTACGTTTTAAGTATTAACTTCATCGTATCTTTTTTTTGTCCTTCTAGATTCTTGCTCACCTGTGGCACCTGGGCTATTCACCAGAAGATGTCATTGGCAATATTTTTCGAGTGTGTAAAACTTTCCAAATGGCAGAATACTTGAAACTGGAGTTTATAAAGGTCAGTGAGAATATAAAAATGTCTCTCTTGAAGAATGTGAGCCATGGGGCCAGGCTTAGTGGCTCATGCCAGTAATCCTAGCACTCTGGGAGGACCCTTCAAGTGGGAGGACCCCTTGAGCTCAAGAGTTCAAGATCAACCTGAATAACAGCAAGGCTGTTTTCTACTAAAAACAGAAAAATTAGACAGGCATGGTCCCAAGTTCCTATAGTCAGAAGGATCACTTGAACTCAGAAGTCTAAGGTTTTGCTTTCTGCTAGGGTGATACCAGGCACTCTAGTCTGGGCAGCAAAGTGAGACTCTCTCTCTCTCTCAAAAAAAAAAAGAACATGGACCATTACATGGTTTTGTTTTGCTCACAGACCTGGCACCTAGAAAGTGCTCAGTAACTGTTCCCAACTGCCACTGGAGGAAGAGTAGCTGATTGCCTGAGGGCTAAGAATTTGCTTCACTTCTGCTAGTCAGCAACCTGAGTACCTGTTTGTTTTTAAGGTCAGATTAATTGGGGTATAATTTATGTAGAGTAAATCTTTTAGTTACATTTTTTTGACAAAGCATGCAGTCATGTAAAAACCACTACAACCAATATACAGTTGTCATCCCAGAAAAATTTATGTGCCCCTTTGAAGTCATCTTCCGCCTAGCACTGGGAAACCCCTGATCTGTTTTCCATTTGGGGGACAGAATTTTTCAGAATATTGTATAAATGGAATCATGCAGAATTTAGCCTTTTGAATTTCGCTTCTTCCGCTTAGTTTAATGTCTATCGGTTTGTTCATATTGTTGTATCAGTGGTTCAGTTCTTCACACCACTGAGTAGTATTCCATTGTGCAAATATACCATGGTTTGCTTATCTGTTCACCAGCTGAAGGACTGTGGGGTTTCCATATTATCCTGATTATGAATAAAGCCACTATAATCATTTGCATACATGAGTTAGTATGAATGCAAATGTAAGTTTTCTTTTTTTTGAGACAGAGCCTCAAGCTGTTCCCCTGAGTAGAGTGCTGTGGCATCACAGCTCACAACAACCTCCAATTCCTGGGAGCTCAAACGAGTCTCCTGCCTCCGCCTCCCAAGTAGCTGGGACTATAGTTGCCCACCACAACACCTGGCCATTTTTTGGTTGCAGCCGTCATTGTTTGGTGGGCCCGGGCTGGATTTGAACCCACCAGCTCAGGTGTACGTGGCTGGTGCCTTAGCCCATTGAGCCACAGGCGCCGAGCCTTTTGTTTTTTTTTGTTTTTTTTGTTTTTTTTGAGATATAATCTCGCTCTGTCACCCAAGCTAGAGTGCAGTGGTATGATCACAGCTTAGTGCAACCTCAAACTCCTGGGCTCAAGTGATCCTTCTGCTTCAGCCTCCCACGTACCTGAGACTAATTTTTATATATTTTTCTCTTCATAGAGATGGGGGGGGGGTGGTCCTCATTTTTGCTCTGAGTGGTCTGGAATGCCTAGCCTCAATCAGTCCTTCTCCCTGAGCCTTCCGTAGTGCTGGATTGCAGGTGTGAGCCCCCCAGCCAGTCCTCTTAATGCTATCTCTCAAAGAAATACCAGTATCCTTTTAGGAAATAAATGGAAGCTTAGTTAAACGTGTTCTGTTACATGTTAGTGTTTATTTTCCAGCTGGAGTTTGAGTTCATTGTATCACTTCTAAGCACACTCTTAGTTCAGATTTTTATTTATTTTTTTTCTTAGTTCAGATTTTAAAAATAAACCCCCTCACTTATTAAACCAGACTTAAATTGGTTTGTTTTTCAGGAAATTGGATACACTCATATGAAAGTAGCAGAAGGAGTGAACTCCCTTTTGCAGATGGCAGGGCTCCTGGCCAGGCTGTGTCAGAAGACAATGGCGTCGGTGGCCAGTTAGAGCAGAGACTTCACTGACTGTTACAAGAATCCTCCTCCCTGAAATACAGGAGTCACAGCCTTCTGATTGGGGGAGGAAAATGCCACCTCAACCAGGGCCAGTACTCGCCATGCTTTAAACTATCGTGGCTTTCACATTGTCTCTCCCAGGTCTCCACCCCATAACTGTTTGAATTCAACCTCAGACTTGTCCAAGCAGTGAAGGGGCAGAAAGACCCCACAGAAGTTTAGGGGCAGGGCGTCTGATCTGTGTGTTTGTGGGTTGACATTTTAGCTAATAAAGTCTTACAGCATTTGTGGGCAATAAGGTGACCACATGAGGCCTCCAGGAAAACTAGCTTATTTTTTATTTTTTTTTTTATTTTTAAAGACAGAGTCTGACTTTGCCACTCTGCATAGAGTGCCATAGCGTCAGCCTAGCTCACAGCAACCTCAAATTCCTGGGATCAGGTAATCCTCCTGCTTTAGCTTCCCCATTAGCTGGGACTACAGGCACCTGCCACCATGGCCAGCTAAAGAGTTTTCTATCTTTAGTAGAGTCAGGGTCTCTTTATTGCTTAGGCTGGTCTCAAACATCTGAGCTTAAGGGATCCTCCTGGCTCAGTTTCCTAGAGTGCTAGGATTACAGGTGTGAGCCACTGTGCCTGGCTGAAAACTAGCTTCTTGTCTCTGCCTGACCCTCCTCTCCTTGCCATGTCCTTTAAGTAGAAACAACTATTAGATGATAGGCTAGGCAAGATAATCTCAATTTTTTTTTTTTTTTTTTTTTTTTTTGTAGAGACAGAGTCTCACTTTATCGCCCTGGGTAGAGTGCCGTGGCGTCACACTGCTCACAGCAACCTCCCGCTCTTGGGCTTAAGCGATTCTCTTGCCTCAGCCTCCCGAGTAGCTGGGACTACAGGCGCCTGCCACAGCGCCCGGCTATTTTTTTGTTTTGCAGTTCGGCTGAGGCCGGGTTTGAACCCGCCACCTTCGGTATATGGGGCCGGCGCCCTGCTCGCTGAGCCACAGGAGCGGCCCCTCAATTTTTTTTTTTGAAGCCTGAGACACTGGTTCTGTGGGGGGAAGGCAGAGTTTGCTATCATTTCCTGATAATTTAGATAGATTTCTCAGAACAGGAGGGGTGATGAGACCTTTAAACAGGCTTGCCAAGCTATTTCATGTAGTAAAGGCATCAGTAACTCATGGCCTCAGGAAAATGTTACATGTCACCATCTCACTCTTCCCATGTAGTCGTGTGTACACATTGCTTTAGAATTTCCCAGTTGAGTTTTATATTAACTTGTAGAATTGCTTTTTTTTTTTGAGGCAGAGTCTCACTTTGTCTCCCTTTGTAGCATCATAGCTCCTCTCAGCAACCTCAAACTCTTGGGCTCAAACAATTCTCTCGCCTCAGCCTCCCGAGTAGCTGAGATTGCAGGCACCCACCACAATGCCCAGCTATTTTTAGAGATGAGGTCATACTGTTGCTCAGGATAGTCTTGAACTCCTGAGCTCTGATAATCCACCCACCTCGGCCTCCCAGAGTGCTAAGTGCTGGGATTTTCTTTTTCTTTTTTGAGACAGTCTCACTTTGTCGCCCTCAGTAGAGTGCTGTGGCATCACAGCTCACAGCAACTTCCAGCTCTTGGGCTTAGGCTATTCTCTTGCCTCAGCCTCCTGAATAACTGGGACCACAGGCACCCACTGCAATGCCCAGCTATTTTTTTGTTGTTGCAGTTTGGCTGGGATAAGGTTTGAAGTCACCACCCTCGGTATATGGGACTGGCGCCCTATTTTTTTTAAATTATGAAAAATTTCAGTTGTTTCTAAGAGTGAAGAGAATGACATGGTGAACTTGCACAATGTTATCCACACAGGGCCATGTTTATTTCTTGCTACCACCCGCCTCAGGTTCTTGTGAAGCAACCCCCAGGCATCATTTTAGGATGGTATCTTTAGGGGGTGGGGATGACTACTTCTGTGAGTGGTGGTCTCGTGTGGAGAGCTTTGACCGAAAAGCGTGTATCTTGTGGACTCCGAGAAGAAGGGCCACAGGACTGTGGCTGCCCCTGCCTATCTCATCCTCTTAAATTCACTCCAGCCCTTTCATGGGTTCCAGACATCTTTCTGTCCTGGTTTGAACACAGAGCAGTTGGGCAGGCCTTCCCAAGTGATATTAGTCTCCCACCCAGGCCACATTTGAATAGGGACACTATTCAGACACAGAAAAGTCTCCAGGGTTATCAGCTTTTTGGGTTAAGTTTTCAGTTAAGGCAAAGACATTTAAAAGTATTAAAGCCCTTGTAAACCAGAAAGGTAGTATATACCTTTTCAATGTTGTTACCTGGACCTTCGTAATCCCTATTAGGTAAAGGGATGGTTATACCCCCAATTTGCAGGTAAGGACAGTGGGCCCAGAGAGCCATCTGGTTCCGCCAACTGGGGACAGCAGAGGCAAGATCGTCCCTGTGTTTTCTCTCTAGTGCTGGCATCCCCCCACCTGCCCATACCTCTGCTCAGCTGGAGCTTACAGTAAAGGTTCTTGTCTCTGAGCTTGTGAGGTCAGAACTTTAGGGTGTGAAGCTCTAGGTGTTTCCCTAATTTCCTAACATGTGTCATTAATTTCTCATGGGAGAAATCGTGTCACCCTGGGAGGAGGTCTGCACCCAGGACCTTCTTCTCTGGCCTTAGGGTCCCTTTTTTATACAATAAGAAGTTTCACCTTCATTCCCTCAAAAAGTTTTTTTTTTTTTTTTTTGAGACAGAGCCTCAAGCTGTCCCCCTGGGTAGAGAGCCATGGCATCACAGCTCACAGCAACCTCCAATTCCTGGGCTCAAGCGAGTCTCTTGCCTCTGCCTCCCAAGTAGCTGGGACTACAGG
>CAUYON010090649.1:0-25800 GCA_963573935.1 Arctocebus calabarensis
TGTGTGGTGCATATTCGAAGGGTCACGAGAAAACTTCTAAACAAAGATCAAGAATGTTTTCATATAGTAAACGAGAAAATATCATGAATGGTATGTCAATCAGGTTGATAAAGTATCTCAGATTGCATGTGAAGCCCCCACACTGTACCCCATGGTTGAACTAATGTACACAACTATGATTCAATAAAAAAAAAAAAACATAGTTTAGTATTTATAAATAATGGTAATTATGAAAAAGTGATAATTTACTGAAGTGGTATTAGAAAAGTGAAAACAAAAAAAAATGGTTTTTTGAAGCCATGACACTGGATTTAAATCAGATCCACCATTAAAATCTTGGGTGATCTTTCCCAGCTACTTGAGCTCTTTAACAAGACTGACTTTTCTCCCAATTATGAATACTTTTTAAAGTTCAAAATAAGATTAATACCCTGTCACAGCACATATTCCCAACAAACATCATTTTTATCCCCTGAGATCTCTATACCCTTTATAAAAATAATTTATTTAACTATTTTATACACCACTTCACAATTAATTATATTTCCATGATACTGGTCATCCTATATGCATGAGGTAAGAAAAGGAAACATGAGGAGAAGCCAAAATAAATGAACAAACACACTAAAAACTCTATGACCAAAACTCAGTGTTGGTATCTGCTTTGGATATGATTGACCCAAGCTTGCCAGGTCCAAATTTACCTCTCTATAAATGGCTATTATCTTAGGGGAAAGAATTTCATAAGCTGTTTTTGATCTGGAAAATATAAAATGAAACTTCAAAGACTATTTCTAGAATTCCATAAAGGTGAATGCAAGAAAAAACATGGGATACCTTGATAGCATGCATAAAATTACCCTTTAGAAATAAAGAAGATAGCCATTTATGTTGCTCCTGGATATCAACTAAACTTGCATATGGTGACATCAATTGGACTTTGGAGAAACTTTGAAAGAAGTACTATCTTTTCTCATAGGTCAATTCTAATGGCAGAATCTAAAAAGGCACATTTTAGGATATCAGTTTGTCTTCAATTGATTTTACATTTTTCAAGTCTAGAATATTTGATTTCCTTACCCTGTGAATTTTAGTGCAAAGTCTGTAATCCCTGTTGTCCAATTATGTACCTGTGCTGGAAATTGATTTATTAAGGACGTATACCAAGAGATATTTTGTTGTTGTTTTTCTGGGTATTACGTTAAAAGTGTTGACATAGCTGTAAATAATTTGACACCTTTCCAAGTGGCAGTTAAAGCTATATCTAAGTAGTAATTTATTATTATAAAGTGAAATCTAAGTTTATCTTGGTGGGAAGCAAAGAGTGTCAGTGTCAGAGTTTTTTAACACCTCATGCTGTGATATTTATTAAATAGGCACACTTTCAAATGGGTATAATCAATCTTTTTACTTGCTGTGTTGAATAAATTCTTAATTTTTATGTTACATCAGGTTTGGATATTTGTCCCCTCCAAAGTTCACGCTGAAATCTTTGATGTTTCTGCCCCCTAACTCCACTGTGAGTAGAAGTAGCCTGAGACCCTTACCAGATGCAGATGGAAAGCTTGAATTTCCCATCCATAAGAATTGTGAACCAAATAAACCTTCCTTCTTTATAAATTAACCAGCCTAAGGTATTACTGCTCAGCAACATAGACCAGACTAAGACATGTGGCATCTATTTTGAGCATAGGTTTTTCACATCAGGTACAGGGCTCAGTTACATACGTAACACGCACGTGGCTTAAGGCAGCAACCAGAGATCAAAATAAGAGGCATCCTTCTCACCTGTCATACTGGGCTCCCTGATTTTCTTCCACTTCTTTTAAAGGGACCTTTCACACATTTACTGAGGAATTTAAAATGACCCACATCCTATTTCCTTTATATTGGTTTAGTAGTACACACTCTCTCCCCTCTTCATTCTTTATTCCTGCTGCTTATGACCCAGAATGGAGGACTGTCCTCCCACCTCGCTGTGCACTCCTTACCCAGCATAGGTAAGCAAAAATCTTTGAACTTGTTTCCTATGGTGGTGAATTATTAAATTTGCACTTTCTCTCTGAAAAACAAAGGGTTTACTCAGGCCTACTCGTCTCAAACATGAGCAGAACACAAAGTAAAGTTCCCAATGCCAGCGCAATGATCAGGCAGGTATAAACTGGACATGGGTGAGAGGACAGCCACATGAGTGTTTGCTAGTATCCACAGGATTTTCATGTACGCATCAGACAACTAGGCATTAGGTCATTTCCCAGGTAAAAGAAACATTGCCTGAAAGGACATACCCACATCCAGCTCCCCTTTGTTTCCTGATAGGATAGAGTTCTTGGCTGCTCTGATACTGGAACCCCATTTTAGACAGAGGTTCCCAAAATAGTAAATTTAAAAAAAAGACAATTGGGCAGTACCTGTGGCTCAAAGGGGTAGGGTGCTGATCCCATATGCCAGAGGTGGTGGGTTCAAGCCCAGCCCTGCCCAAAAATTGCAAAAAAAAAAAAAAAAGACAATTATAAGTAACTCACAGTAGGAACTCAAAAATGTTGTTGAATTCCAAAATTTGGAATTGACCAATGTTTTCTTAACCTATTCACTTGTCCCTTAATGAATCTTTTGAAACTCTCAGGCCCCTTGCTTTAAAAATGTGAACATGGAAAATTTCACAGAAAATTTTGCAAGTAATCTCGGAGGAAATATAGATTCTCTTTCAGTCTATATATGCACATTGAAAAATACTTTTTAAAAGAGTTTAAAGAAGTCGTACGGAGTTCATAAATCCTTATGGTACTGTTTGCTATTGGAAGGATTACATGTTGAATATCTGACCAAAACATCACTATATATAATTTCTAATATCTAAATCTATGGTGTTAGAGAAACAGAGTAAGTGCTTTTACAAAAGCTATAAAATGTTAACTGAACTGATAGGAAATTGAACCATCTCACAAAATGGATTTTATTATGTAATTTTTATTCCTCTCTTAAAAATGTCTTTTTCTTTCTTTACCTCTGTAAATACGCTGTAACGGACATTGATGTCCAATTCTTTGATTATGTAAATGTGGTACGAACTTATTGCCTCTTCTATAATATATCCCATTTTTATAATAAAAAAGACAAATAGCTATACAATTACAGGGCATTAATTGGCATTTTTGGTCAATATTTTGTATCTATTTTTCAGACATTTATTCATTAAAAATGAATTCTGAGAACAATTTCTCAGACGACCACAAGGGAGGGTTTGGGGCAGAAACAACATTGGAATCCAAGCAAGGAACTTGAAAGGATAGCTCTTCATGGAAACAGATGCACACAAGTTAAAAGGAAATCAGTTTTAATTACTTTATAGTTAGTCTAGTTAATTCTATATATATAATAGAGATTAAAAGCTTAAATAGAACTCAGTAATTAAGTTTTATGTATGCTAGAACAAAAACTGACAATACTTGAGTACTCATTGTGCCAGGTACAGGAAAAAAAACTCACAAAATTAATTTTATCTTTCCCAAAACAGGACTTAGTATTATTATCCCAAAGAAACTTGAGGTTTAGAGAGAAAGATTAGCAAATCCGTCACTGATAAAACTAGAAATTAGCAAAGCCAGGATTTTAACTAAGGTACACAGTATTACATAGCCCACATTTCAAATCACAAAAATACCTATCATTTTGGAATTTGTGTGAGCATGCCACTTTCTGAACTTCTATTTTAGTATGTTCACTAAATCCCATGGGGGCATTTATTTCTGAATGTCACCAGTATCTTTTAAGAAATCAAATGAGAAATACCAAGAGATTTTGACTATCATCATATTGTCACATGCCCACAGGTCTGAGAATGAAGAGGTTCTTATAGAAGGTAGAGCAATTCCTAGGGGGTTCAGGCCTAAGGCAGGAAAAAAGTAGAAGGTGGGTAATGCTGTCAGGCACTGACACTGATTGAAATCGCAACTTAGATAGTACGCTTTCTACCCCAAACCCCAAAACCTAAAGACTATTTTTTATCTTTCTTTTCTCTAAAAGCTTGTTTTTCAGCTTCAATTCCATGATAGAAGTGAGAGTATTTTTATTTATTGCCCATGTTCCCTTCCCCCCTGCCAAAAGATTAGTTTAGGGGCTGCCTCAGAAGAAATCAAACAGGTGTGTGCTACAAATCTATCCTGATAAAGTGGTCCCCACAGTACAAAGGCCTGCAGAGAACAAAACTCTTATCCTAAGACACAGTTTGAGCACACAACATTTTTTCACAGCAACATGAAGCATACTAAGCTCTCATTTACAGAGAAAGTAGCCTTTCCAATGGCCTTTATAAGATAATTAAAGCCCTCTTGTCCTTCACCCTCCGGGGCTCTTTTGTTACCCTCTGGGCTTTGGGCCTTTGCTTCCCTTCCTCTCACCAGGTGGAGCTAGGCCTTTCTCTTCTTGGAAGATGGCCCTTTCTTGGACTACCTGTTCTTGCTGCTTAGAGGCCAGCAGTTCTCAGCACCCACACTGGCTGATGAAGGCTTACTTGTCTGCTCTTCACTTTCATCTCTTTTCATCATGTCTGTCCTTACTGGAGGCCTGGGATGTTGTCCAGTGAACATTTCCCAGTGTTCTTAAGCATCAGAAGAATTCTGACAGATTCTAAATTCTGCCCAATTGTATGCTTTGTGATGCTCATACGAAGTGTGTTTTTCATTTCATCTTGCATGCTTTCATCCAACCGTGGCTTTGTAAGCAGGCTTGCAGCATTTTCACTTTGTATAGATTAGAAAATGAGACAGACTGAGATTTAAGATGAGACACCAAATCCTCTTTTCTGGGCTTCGATCAAAACTCCATGATGTCTTAGCTATGTGAATTTGGAAATATTGTTTAAATTCTTTGAACCTCTGTTTCTCATATCTGTAAAATCAGGATAATATAGTACTACTTCCTAGAGATTTTGTGAGAATTAAATGAGATAAATTATATAAAATACCTATTAAAGTAGGTTTTTTTATAACTGACCTCTTTTTCCAAATAGATGAGCTTTACTGTGTACAGAAAACTTTCATATTCTTTGTCATAGTTACAAATTAAAGTGATCTGGACAAATGAAGAATTTTTATTTTTGTTTTTAAAAACAAAGCAGACTCAATAGTAAAGTGTTTATCATTGTGTCACCAGTGTCGTCCATCGTGTGAACAAGCTAGCACCAAAAGCTCCCTCCTTTGATTCCCTGTTTGGTGTTCTAAACACCTGATGTTTCCTTTTTGGCAGTCAACTTTCTTTTGTCTCTTTCAATCTGTCATCTGTTCTAGAACATCACAGACTATCCTATACATAGTAGTTTTTAAGTTAAATTCGTTGAATATCTTATGTTTAAAGACGCATTTCTAGCTATATTTCAGATAACTACAATGTTTTATTTACCAATATTGAACTGCATTCTTGGTATAAGCATGTTACGGTGTGTGAAGGATAAAAAACAACAGATACGTTTTTGTTTTAGCCTGTTCTATGATGCCCTCAAAAAGTGTGCCTATTTCTGTGTTTATTTCCTGATAAATCTTTTCTTAGTCTTCAAACTTTAAAAATGTATGTCATTTCTGTCCTCTGTTCACTGTGCACACATATCCTATGCTTTTAAATCCATCTTATTCACTTCTCCAGCTATGCTCATTGGCGAACATCATTATCTGTATCAATTATAAGATACTTAAGAAAGGAGGCTGTGTTGATTTGTCTCTAGACTTAAGTGCCCAGCCAAGGCCCTAGTATGTTAGGACATTAGGCACAAAACAATTTAATTCTACCACCTACTGCAAAATTCAGCAGTTGAATACAATTCATATATTTACCACTGCACTTTTATCTGAGTGTCAGAGGTATTTCCTATATATTCTTTTTTAATCTTAACACTATCATTTGATGGCAGGTTATGCCCATTTGACAGATGAAGTGGCAGGCTCAGGAAGGATCTTCAATTTACACAAATTACTGTATACATTATTGGGACAGAGCAAGAGAATGAACTCAATAATCCATTTACTTTTTTACCAAACTAAAGAATCACATTTTTTTTTATTGAATCATAGCTGTGTACATTAGTTCAACCATGGGGTACAGTGTGGGGGCTTCACATGCATTCTGAGACATTTTTATCAACCTGATTGACATACCATTCATGATATTTTCTCGTTTACTATATGAAAACATTTTTGATCCGTATTTAGAAGTTTTCTCCTGACCCTTCTAATATGCACCACTTTAATGGATCAAAATGAAGGAGGATCTTGAACGTGGTGGTAGATAGTTTGTATTTTGAGATGAAATAATAGGCATGCTTGATAAATAAATAATGACCATTTGAGAGATATGCTCCTATAGATGTTATTATTATTATTATTATTTTTTGCAGTTTTTGGCCAGGGCTGGGCTTGAACCTGCCACCTCCAGCATATGGGGCTGGTGCCCTACTCCTTTGAGCCACAGGTGCTGCCCCTTGTAGATGTCATTTTAATCTACTTTATTTAGACTTTGTTGGATTGGGCTTCTGGTGCTTAGTGAAGGAAAATGTTAAAGGCATGAAGAGCAAGTAATTAATCTCCTGAATTTTGGAGCAATATAGTACTTGGCAATTGTAAGAGACCTAGATTTATAATTTAAAGTGTTCCAGATACATACTGTATGGCTTGGATGACTTTAGCTTACAGCCTTGAAGACTTAAAATTAATATTTATGCCTATCCAAAATCTAGGAAGAAATATAAAAACCCATGGTGAGGTGGCACCTGTGGCTTAAAGGAGTAGGGCTCCAGCCCCATATCCTGGAGGTGGTGGGTACAAATCTGGCCCCCCGGCCAAAAACTGCAAAAAACCTATGGTGAAAGTAGGAATGTACAGCCCTAGAGAAATACAGAAGAAAATAATATAAATTATGTTGTAATGCTTGGAAATCCTTGAGGGGCTCCAGAGAAAATTTTGTGTGAAAATGTTTACCCAGTGCATCCTTGTGAAGGCTCTGAACAGTGGGTTTTTGTTGTTGTTGTTGTTGTTGTTCTTATTAAATCATAGCTGTGTACATTAATGCAATCATGGGGTACAATGTGCTGGTTTTATATATAATTTGAAATATTTTCATCAAACTGGTTAACATAGCCTTCATGGCATTTCTTAGTTATTGCATTAAGACATTTATATTCTACACTTAGTAAATTTCACATGTACCCTTGTAAGATGCACCACAGGTGTGTTCCTACCAATTACCCTCCCTCCACCCATTCTCTCCCCAGGTTTTTTTAAAATTTATTTTATTCTTTTAAAACTAGGACATAGCCTGATCTTGGCAGCCCTATACATGGAGCTACTATGAGCTTTATACAGGTGCCTGTTGAATGTGATGGAAAAGGCCCTAAAAGACCATGCTGACAAAGCTGTCATCCTTCATGTGAGTTCTGGTCAAGGAGGCTGGCCAGTTAGTCAAATGCTTAATCTAAGGGGCAGTTCCCCATAGAAGTGACTTGTATGTTTATTAGAATATTAATAGTAACATCCTATTGGATAAAGTTATTCTGAACATTAAAATATAAAATGTATAAAAGTGGAATTTTTATTTAAAGCAGGAGAGCTCCGAGCACACTCACCTTTAGGAAGCACTCTATGAAACCCAAGTTTTTAGAACAACTTACTTCCAGACATCTAAAAACCTCTCTGCAAAGGAATGTAATGGTGATTGAGAGAACAAGATTGAGAATTTTGATCTCATAGGATAGAGCCAGTTATGGTGAGACTGTCAGTGGGAGCCCTGAGAAGTCAGAGGCAGTATAGAGCCATGTGGATCTGAAGGAGTAGAAAACAATGGAGATAAGTATTGATTAGGATATGGACAGGCCCTGAGAAAATAGAGGACCACTATATTTCCTGAGACCACATTTTTTCCACATCTAAAAACATTCTGTTTTATATTCTCTCTTCACTCTACTCCATGTAGCCTTTCCCATTGGCCTTACCAATACATTTTATTTTTTCTGCAGATTTGATTTCTTGCCTCTTTTACCACAGCATTGAAAATATCCTAGACTTATTTAACAGCAGGAAGCCTAAATACTTCCTGAAAATTCACAGTTTAATACCTTTCCCTCTTTCCCTCAGGTTGAGTCATTATTATTTCTACATCTTCAATTACACTTCCTAATAGAACTGGTTTATTCTCTCTCTCATTATATAGACATCTCTGTTTTCAGGCTCTATTTATAATATATCTTCTGGTGAATTAAAACTGTTTATATGTCCCTTGTTTCTTGTTAATCTGCATGTATCACCTGCCTTCTTCAAAACATTATTTCATGCCATCTTGTTGATTAGCATTTAGAACTTACTTAGCATTACATGTGCAGAGGACATACAAAAGGAGAAATAGTTAAGATGCATTTATCTGGCAACTTAGAGGACACTTTTTTCTTTCCTCCCTTCACTGTAACCAAATGTTTCAGGTACAGTCTTGATTTGGTGTGACAGGTACTACTGAGACACTCTCTATTCTCACTTTTACTGCTCAGTAAGAATTTTCACTTTTCTGCAGGAGCTGTTGTTTTGACCTTGAAAATTCCTATGCTCTGGATACAGGGGACTTGGCCCTTGGTCAGAACCTCCCTCTGCAGTAATGTTTACTATTAAGCAAATGGCACTGAGCAGTGTTCTCTCCCAAGTCAAATGCTCCCATTTAGGTAAAGTCTGAGACTACTGCTGGCAGTTAGGAGCCGGAATGGCAAAGGGGAAATACAATGTAAAAGCAATATGAGCTTGAATGAAAATATGATAAGTGTCAGATGGCATTATTACCAGCATCCCCATAGGCAGGCATTAGGAAAGCTCCGTAATGTAATGCTAGAACAGAATTCCAATAATGAAAGGAAGAGTGGCGTTCCAAACTAGAGTGTGAAACAAACATGTTAACTCTTTGAGCTCCTTTGAGAACCACAGATACTGAGTGACTATAATTTTCCTGTTGGTTGAATGAATAAATAGAGCTCTGGAATATACTACTTGCACACCCCCCCCCACACACAACAGAGGGTGTAAAAAATATATTCACATTTTAAGAAAGGAAAAAAACTGTATTAAATTTATAATCCTCGGGTCATATTTGGTTTCTACAATTACCAGAGGTGCTCAATGACTTATATTCATCTTTCATTATTGGTATATATTGAGTTATACACTTTTATATATTTTTTCCTTTTATTAAGTCATATACACATAGATCATGAATACATGTATGCATATGTGGGGTACAATGTATTTTTTTATACAATTTAGAGTGCTTACATCAAACTAATTAATATAGCTTTTGCCTTATTTACTTGATTATTTTAAGACATTTATGTTCTATACTTGTTAGATTTGACTTGTACCCTTCCAATATTGCTCCATAGGTGTGGTCCTACTGGTTATCCTCCCTCTAACAAACCTTCTCCCTCCCCTCCCTTCCCACTCCATTTCTTTCCTTCATCCTGAGCTATAGTTGTGATCTATCTTACATAAGAAAGTGTGAGTAAATATACATTGGTTTCATAACAGTACTGAGTACATTGGATACCTTCTCTTCCATTCTACTTTACTAAGAAGAATATGTTTCAGCTCCATACATGTAAACATAGAAGAGTTAAAGTCTCTATCTTAAGACTGCATAGTATCCCATGGTATACATATACCACAATTTATTAATCCATTCATGGGTCGATGGGCACTTAGGCAGCTTCAATGACTTGACAATTATGAATTGAGCTTCAACAAATAATCTGGTGCAAATATCTTTGTTGCAAAGTGGTTTTTGGTCTTTTGGATATACACCTAGTAGAGGAATTGCAAGATCAAATGTCAGGTCTAGTTTTAGATCCCTGAGTGTTCTCTAAAGTTCTTTCCAAAAGGAACACATTAGCTTGCATTCCCACCAGCAGTACAGAAGTCCACACCAACATCTATGGTTTTGGGATTTGGTTATGTGAGCTACTCTTATTGGAGTTAGATGGTATCTTAAAATGATTTTGATTTGCATTTCTCTGATAATTAAAGATGATGAGCACTTTTCCATGTGTCTGTAGACCGTGCGCCTGTCTTCTTCAGAGAAGCTTCTGTTTAAGTCCCTTGCTCACAATGAAAAGGAATTACTTATCTTTTCTTATTAATAAGTTTGAGTTCTATATGGATTCTGGTTATCAGACCTTTGTCGGAAATGTAACCTGCAAATATCCTCTCCCATTCTGAGGGCTGTCTACTTGCTTTACTTATTGTGTTCTTGGCAGTGCAGAAGCTTTTTAGTTTGATTAGATCCCAGTAATGTATTTTTGGTATTGCTTCAATTGCCCCGGGGATGGGGGGCTCCTCATAAAGTTTTCTCTCAAGTCAATTTCTTCAAGTGTTTCCCCTGCACTCTCTCCAAGAATGTTTATAATTTCATGTCTTAAGTTTAAGTCTTTTATCCACTAAGACTCAATTTTTGTTCAAGGTTAAAAGTGTGGGTCCAGTTTCAGTCTTCAACAAGACGCCAGTCAATTCACCCAGCACCATTTGTTAAATAGGGAGTCTTTCCCCCACTGAACATTTTTGATATGCTTATCAGAGATCAAATGACAATAAGTAGCAGGGTTCATCTCTTGGTTCTCATTTCTGTTCCATACATCTACCTCTCTATTTTTGTTTCAGTACCATGCTGTTTTGATAACTATAGATTTATAGTATAGTCTAAAGTCTGGTAGCATGAGTCTACCTGAATTTTTTTTTTTTATTTCTGAGTAACGTCTTAGCTATTTCATGTTTTTTCTGTTTCCATATAAAATGAAGTACTAGTTTTTCCAGATCTTTAAAGTATGACAGATGTCTCAGCTATTTAAGGATTTTTCTGTTTCCATATAAAGTGAAGTGCTAGTTTTCCCAGATCTTTAAAGAATAACAGACATGCTTTAATAAGGATTGCATTAAATCTGTAGATTGCTTTGATCAGTATGGACATTTTAACAATGTTGATTCTTCCCAGCCATGAGCATGGTATGTTTTTCCATTTTTTGACATCTTCAGCTATTTCTTTTCTCAAAGCTTCATAGTTCTCTTTATAGAGCTCTTTCACGTCCTTTGTTAGGTACACTCCAACATATTTCATTTTCTTTGGCACTACTATAAAGGGAATAGAGTCCTTGACTGTTTTTTTTAGCTGTACTATAGTTAGTATATATAAATGCTATTGAATGGTGAGTATTGATTTTGTAGCCTGAGATGCTGCTGTATTCCTTGATCACTTCTAAGAGTTTTGTAGTTGAGTCCCTGGAGTTTATCAGTATACCATCAAATCATCTGTGAAGAGTCAAAGTTTGATCTCTGATCCTATATGGATACCCTTGCTCACCTTCTCTTGCCTGAACACAATGGCTAAGACTTACAATGTTAAAAAGCAGTGGAGACAGTGGGAAACATTGCCTAGTTCCTGATCTGAGTGGAAATGTTTTCAATTTTCCTTCATTCAATATAATATTGGCTGTGGGTTTGCTGTAGATGGCCTCTATCAGTTTAAGAAATGTCCCTTCTATACCTATTTTCTTAAGGGTTCTGATCATGAAAGGATGTTGGATATTATCAAAAGCTTTTTCTGCATCAATTTAGAGAATCATATAGTCTTTGTTTTTTAGTTTGCTTATGTGATGTATTATATTTACAGATTTATGTATATTGAACAAGCCTTTAGACCCTGGGATAAAACCCACTTGGTCATGGTATATAATTTGTTTGATGTGTTGTTGGATTCTGTTTCCTAAGATCTTATTGAATATTTTTTGCATCAATATTCATTACAGATATTGGTCTATAGGATTCTTTTCTTATTGGGTCTTTTCCTGAGTCCCAGCTTCCAACAACTTGCCCCAGTGGTTTGAGAGAAAAGAACCTCAGTTCATTGCTCACCATTAGAGATCCCACAGCAAGCAAGCAACTCTCTTGGGGGAAGGGATGGACAAGCGTTCATTTTGGGATGAGTTCTGGACTTGAAATTTGTTTCATTGTACTCATAGCTTGCTCAGCAGATAAAACGTGTAATTATCTATTTCTTCTCCCAGCTTGGCGCCCACCCTTCGGCTTTGTTCAGTTCTTTCTGGCTGTTATCTCTCCCTCTGGATTGGAGCTTCTGTTGAAAGCTGGTTCCAGGCAGCCATTATCTCCCACTCTCCCTTATTCTTGTTGAATGTAAAAATTAGAGTTAGGGAAAATAGCCAACCTGAGGATTTAGCAAAACACAAGACACACTGAAACAAAATGAACAAATAAACAAACAAAAAAAGCAACCAGACATACAAACACAGAGATGCACAATCAGGAACAAACAAACAGACAAAAAAAAAAAAAAAAAATCCAAAAAAAGAGAAAAAAAACCTCAAATAGCCTGATGTAAGCACTTTCAGCAACCATAAAAAGGGAAGAAGAGGAAAAAATGGTATTATTAATAATAATTTTTTAAAAAAAATTAATAATAACTTGTACAAGAAAGAAAAGGAAAAACTGCAAAAGAGGAAAAAGTTCGAGCAAAGAAAAAAAAGGCACCACCACCAACAATATTATTCATATATATAAACCTATGAGTATATGTATGCCATAGGGATCCATTTTAGTAGGAATATCTTTATGTTCCAATATACTTGCTGGACATAAGGTGGCTCTGTGAGTGGTTACCAGGCTTATACCTGATTCCTGGCTTACGCTGTTTTTGGTGGGTGCCTGGCTACCCACTTGGTACTTAGACCCTGCTGAACTGTTGATTCCACTGATCTCAACAAATCTTTACAGCACGTTTCACAAATTCTCCCTGCAACACTTCCCGTGAAGTGTGGGATATCCTGGGCCTGCTTTGGGTACAGGATGGCTACCTGCAGGTGAGACTCAAATCGCTGCACCTGGCCTGCATGGAAAGGTGCCTTTGGCAGTCGCCATTTCCTAAATTTCAAAACATGTTTGCTTCCTATCTGGGATTTTTTCCCATCTGAGTGTCTCTCCCGTTGCCTAGCCTTGGCAGTGCTGCTCCAGACAGCACCCCTATCTGGCCGCCAAATTCCTCTTAGGACTCCACACTTCACTAATCATTCCACACAACATCTAGTTTCCCCACAAACTGGGAATTGTAATCCTCCGTGGTAGAGGGGCTGGTTGCCACCAACACTGCCTCTGCCTGCCGCTTCAGCAGCGGCACAAAAATTTTCCTGACCATCTCCTCAGCTCTGGATTGCACTCCAAGTCCAGCAATCTGCCACTTTGCTGCACACTTCGAACAGCCTGTCTATACTAATATTCCATGCTAGGAATGATGTAGCCTACTCACTCTCACCTGTTGTTCCAGGAGAGCAGAGCTAAAAGTCTATCCTGTCCACCATCATGCTCCCTAGTTTTGGGACTTTGTTATGTGGGATCCTCTTACTGGAGTTACATGATATCTCAAAGTTGTTTTGATTTGCATTTCTATGATGATTAAAGGTGATGAGCATTTTTTCATGTGTCTGTAGACCATGTGCTTGTCTTCTTCAGAGAAGCTTGTGTTCAAGTTTCTTGCCCTCAATGAAATGGGACCACTCGTTCTTTTCTTATTGCTAAGTTTGTGTTCTTTGTGGATTCTGTTTCTCAGACCTTAGTCAGAAACATAACCTGCAAATATCCTCTCCCATTCTGAGGGCTGCCTACTTGCTTTATTTACTGTGTTCTTGGCAGTGCAGAAGGTTTTTAGTTTGATCAAATCCCAGTAATGTATTTTCAGTATTTCTTCAATTTCCCTGGGGAACCTTCTCATGAAGTGTTCTCCCAGACCAAATTCTTCAAGTGTTTCCCCAGCACTCTCTCCAAGAATCTTTATAGTTTCAGGTCTCAAATTTAAGTCTTTTATCCAGTGAGAGTCAATTTTTGTTAGAGGTGAAAGGTATGGGTCAGTTTCAGTCTTCAAGTCACCAGCCAGTTCAACCAGCTCCATTTGTTAAATAGGGAATTTTTCCACCAATTTATATTTTTGATAGGTTTATCAAATATCAAATTATGATATGTGTCTGGGTTTACCTCTTGGTTCTTAATTCTGTTCCATACATCTGCCTTTCTGTTATTGTGCCAATACCATGCTGTTTTGATTACTATCAATTTATAGTATAGTCTGAAGTCTGATAGTGTGGTTCCTCCTGATTTGTTTTTATTCCTGAGTAATGTCTTGGTTACCCATGCTTTTTTCTGTTTCCATATGAAACAAAGTACTAATTTTCCAAGATCTTTAGAGTTTGACAGAAGTACTTTAATAGGGATTGCATTGAAATCTGTAGATTACTTTTCTTTTTCTTTTGGCTGGGGCTGGGTTTAAACCCGCCACCTCCGGCATATGGGGCTGGCGCCCTACTCATTTGAGCCACAGGTGCTGCCTGAATCTGTAGATTGCTTTGGGTAGTATGGGCATTTTAACAATTTTGATTCTTCCTAGCCATGAGCATGGTATGTTTTTCCATATGTTAACATCTTCAGTGATTTCTTTTATCAGAGTTTCATAGTTTTCTTTATACAAATCTTTCATGTTCTTTGTTAGGTTCACTCCTAGATATTTTACTTTCTTTGGCACTACTGTAAAAGAAATAGAGTCCGTGACTGTTTTTTCAGCTTGACTATTGTTGGTATATATAAGTGGTACTGATTTGTGAGTATTGATTTTGTATCCTGAGACGCTGCTGTATTCCTTGATCACTTCTAAGAGTTTTATAGTTGAGTTCCTGGGGTTTTCCAGATATACAATCACATAATCTACAAAGAGTGAAAGTTTGATCTCCTCTGACTCTATATGGATACCCTTGATTGCCTTCTCTTGCCTGATTGCAATAGCTAAGACTTCCATTACAAGTTTAAAAAGCAGTGGAGACAGTGGGAAACCTTGCCTGGTTCCTGATCTGAGTGGAAATGTCAATTTTACTCTATTCATTATAATATTGGCTGTGGGTTTGCTGTAGATGGTCTCTATCATTTTAAGAAATGTCCCTTCTATACCTATTTTCTTAAGTGTTCTGATCATGAAAGGATGCTGGATGTTATCAAAAGCTTTTTCGGCATCAATTTGGAGAATCAGATGGGCTTTTTTTTTTTATTTTGTTAATATGATGAGTTTTATTTATAGATTTATGTATATTGGCCAGCTTTGAGACCCTGGGATAAAACCCACTTGGTCATGGTGTATAATTTGTTTGATGTATTGCTGGATTCTGTTTGCTAGGATCTTATTGAATATTTTTGCATCAATATTCCTTAGAGATATTAGTCTATAATTTTTTTTTCTTGTTGAATTTTTTCCTGGTTTGGGGATTAGGGTGATAATTTGCTTCATAGAATGTGTTGGTAAGTATTCCCTCTTTTTCTATGTTTTGGAAAAGGTTAAGTAATATAGGTACCAGTTCATCTTTTAAGGTTTGGTAGAATTCTGATGTGAAACCATTTGGTCCCAGATTTTTCTTTTTGGGAAGATTTGTATACTAGATGCTATTTCAGAACTTGATATAGGCCTGTTCAACATTTCTAGTTCTTTTTGGCTAAGTCTAGGAAGGTGGCATGTTTCTAAGTATTGCTCTATTTCCTTCAGATTTTCTTATTTCTGAGAATAGGGTTTTTCATAATATTCATTAAGGATTTTTTTAATTTCTGAGGAGTGTCTTTTTTTCATCTTTGCCATTTCTGACTGATGAAATTAGGGATTTTACTCTTTTATTTCTGGTTAGGTTAGCTAAAGTTTTATCTATTTTATTGACTTTTTTAAAAAAACAACTTTTTGATTTATTGATCTGTTGTATAATTCTTTTGTTTTCAATTTCATTTAATTTTGATGTAATTGTGGTTATTTCTTTTCTTGTGATGAGTTTGAGGTTGCAATGTTCTTCCTTTTCCAGTTGCTTGAGATGTCCCATTAAGTTGTTGACTTCGTCTCTTTCCGTTCTCCTGAGGTAGGCTTGCAACACTATAAATTTCCCTCTTAGGACTGCCTTTGCAATATCCCACAGATTCTGATAATTTGTGTCTTCATTATCATTTTGTTCCAAAAATTTGGTAATTTCCTTCTTAATGTCGTCTATGACCCAGCTATCATTCAGCACAAGGTTATTTAGTTTCCATGTCCTTGTGTGAGTATGCAGATTCCTGTTGTTACTGAGCTCAACTTTTATTCCAAGATGTTCTGAGAAGATATAAGGAATTTTTTTTTTTTGAGACAGAGCCTCAAGCTGTCACCCTGGATAGAGTGCTATGGCATCATAGCTCACCGCAACCTCCAATTCCTGGGCTCAAGCGAGTCTTTTGCCTCCGCCTCCCAAGTAGCTGGGACTACAGGCGCCCGACACAGTGCCCGGCCATTTTTTGGTTGCAGCCATCATTGTTGTTTTGGCGGGCCTGGGCTGGATTTGAACTCGCTAGCTCAGGTGTACGTGGCTGGCACCTTAACCCGTTGAGCTACAGGCGCCAAGCCTTCTTCAGATATTTTTAAGAAATTTTAAGATTGCATTTCAGGAAAGGTAATATTTTTCTAATTTTATTTTTGTCTCCTAGCTTCTTTTTGTAGACTGATAGGTCCTTTGAGGATGTATTTGCTCTGAGTCCTACTAGAATTCAAAGCCTGTTCCTCTAGCCCCTTCTCACTCTTTTGTTTATAGTACAGAAACTATTTTATTTCTCAGATATTTGATTTTTTTTTTTTTTTTTTTCTATTTTCATGAACTTTGGAAGTCAGCTAGAATCAGTGGATGAGTGTCTGGGAGTATGGGGAAGTGAGTTGATTAGTCTTTCTTGCCTGAAGGCCACCAGGCTTGGGAGTCCTCCAAGTATGAAGTCCTCACAGAGTAACCCCGATTAAACTGTATTATTTTAAGTAATGGTCATTAGTGCTTAATTCTGAGCCAGTGTTGTTCTGGATGCTGTATAAGGCCCCAAGGCTTTCTGCCCACATGGACTTCTCAGGGGAGGACTTCCACTGGAGAAAGCTGCTTGAGCTAGCAGGGTGAAGGCGGATGGATGCTCCCAGGCCTTCTCTCTGGCTGCCACAGCTGGAAAAAGGGCATGTCACAACCACTTTGGGCTCCCTGGTTTCTCTCTGGTCAGTCTGAATCCTTTGTGAACCTCCTCAGCTTCAGCCACTGGCACTACAGTTGCATCACGAACAGGCTTTGTCACAGGCCGATGCAGAGCCTTCAGTATGTGGTGCTTGGTGGCTCACCTGTTGTCCCCCGGGGTGTCCCCCCAGGAGTGGTCCCATGTTGATGAGACATCACTACCAGTTGAAAGGGCCCCCATGCCATGGGAGAGGCCTCTGAGAAGAAAACTGTGTGCACATCTGTGGGGCCGGGGGCTGGCTGTTTCTTATGGCTCTGTGAGTGGAGACTGAGGCTGCTTGTGTCTGGGAGCTGCTGGACCAGCTGGAGGCAGAGTGCAGCCGCATGGGGCCTTGGAGGAGACAGAGTGGCCCCTTGAGCAATGTGACTTCCAGCGCAGGGCATCGGGAGAAATGAAAGGGTTCCTGGAGGAGCATGGCAGTGTGACCCTGGATCAGTTGGACTGTCCTGTGGCTGCGGCAGTGGACACACTCTCTTCCTTGGAAGAGAGTGACCCCTGCCTAGGGCACAGCCGATGGTAACAGAAAAGGTAAAAAGGTAACAACCAAGGGCCCATGAGGGCAGGCAGCTGCACCCCACAAGTGACTGAATACCCTACCTTCCATCCATATGCCCGGATGGAGCTAGTGGAACTGGGAAACCGTTTAGGCTGCTGGGATGATGTTTATGGGCTCTAGGGGTGGAGCACGTTGTCCTGGGTGCCCCAGAGATGGATAAGTGAGCCTCTGTCATGACTCACCTCTGTCATGACTCACCTGGGGCAGCGCTTGCAGAATGTCACAGCTTTGGCCATGGTGCCCACTCCTGCTGGATGGGGTTCTGGCCAGTCTGTGCTGTGTACACTAATGCTGTTGGGAACTGCACGTATGGAATGATGTCATGTTTAAGTTGGAGGTCTGAGGGCTGATAACGAAGGCTTCAGCTGGTATGGGAGACAACTCGCTGCCAACATGCCCTCCGCCCTGTCAGAGGTGGCAATATTGGCACTCTGGTTGGGAACCAGTAAATGAAGTAACTAACAGCGTAGCTGACCTAGGGGAGGCAGGGCGCATACACAATAGAAGGGATTTCAGGCCACTAGTGAGACAACGTGGTGGGGTGGGAAAGCCACGGACCCAGTGATGGTCACACGCACCCAGGCGTGGGTATCCTCTTCAGCAGGGGATGACTGAGAGAAAACTGATGGGAAACCCAAAACTCTTCTGTTGAATTGTGGCACAGCTTAATCCAGACCAGTGGTTCCAGCCCCTGAAATGACAGAGGCAGAATCAAGGAAGGCTAAGAGGCCGAGTGTGCGAGCCATTCGTCCATAAGATTTCCTGCTGGAAGAGGAAAGGGCAGAGGGAATCCAAACCAGGGCAGAAAGGCAGAAGGGTCTCCCAACCAGGGCAAGATCCGAACTCTTCAGGAGCAGGTGGAGAATGGCCCAAATACTCTGCTGGTGCGTCTGTAGCAGGAAAACATCCTAAGGATACCTTGAGTCAGGTCACTAGTCGGGTGGAGAGTGGGCAGAATGCAGAGTTGGCCAGGCTCTGGTAAGAACTCAGCAAGGCCAGTGAGGAGCTGGTGAAGTCTGAGGCTGCACGGTAGGAGGAGCAGCAGCAGAAGGTTCTGGAAGCCAAGGCAGTCTTAGAAAAGCATGTCCTGCAGCTGCAGGTGGCTCCCCAGGAGAGTGGGAGGCCCTGTGGAAGTCCTGGATGCGGTCAGCCGGGATCCCTGCCGCACAAAGACTGCTGTGCCAGCCTCCGCGCATGGGCCCAGGGGCAGCAGCAGCAGGTGGCTGAGTTGCGCAGCAAGTCACAGTCCTCCATAGTGGACGTTAGTAAACATGAGGGGCTGAGAGGTCTCCGCAGCAGCTCACAGTGGCAGGGTGGGGAACTCCCAGCTCAGGGAGAGACTCTGATCCATTGAGGCCCTGCTGGAGGCAGGTGGGCCCCGAACACCCAGGCCAGCCAGGCAGGGGCTGACCAGCAGCAGATCCTCCTCGAGGAACTGGAGTCCCAGCTTGTCACACCTGGAGAAAGAGGCCACTGAGCTCCGGAAGGCCATGGAGCAGCAGAAAGTAGAGAAGAGTGACCTCTGAGAGCACTGGAAGGCCATGGAGGTGCCGGCCGCTGCTGGGCCTGCAGGCAAGGAGAAACTGCTCCTGGGCCACAGAGGCGTCGGGGAAGCAGCCCCGTCTGACCCAAGGCACAGACCAGGGAGACCCTGCTTACTCTTCTCCCACAGCTCTCGACGGCCCTCCTGGCAGTGGAAAGTTTCACTGCCACAGCTCCTGTGATTGTCCATACCATGTGCCCTGTTTTGGGTTGGGTATGGAACTGGATCACTGAGCTACGCAGTGGCCCAGCATCTGTAGCTGGCCCACCCTGCTCCGCCAGGGTCAGGGGTGGGGAACGTATTTACAGCAGCACAAACTGTCATGGGCTGAGTTATAGGAAGTACGGGGTCCCGTGACTTGCAAGAATGCTGGGGCGCAGAGCACTCAGGCCACTGAAAGTGAACTAGAAGCTAGTCCTGTTGAGGGGTGTGCCCTGTCCCTGAGGTCATGTCCCACCTGATCGCGGGCAGCCTGCAAGGTGGTTGGCAGTGGCTGTGATGGAGCAGACTCCCTGGACTCCCTGGTGGCGAGAGACTGCCTGGGGGACATTGACATTGGCTACTTTGCTGTCTCCCGCATGCTGGAAAGAAATATATGGCCCACAAGCCTTCCATGGTTGTGCTAGTGTGTGTCGTGGTGGTGTACGGCTACCTTGCTCCACACTCCTTGCACAGGTCCCTGAGACGAGAAACCCTAAGGGATAGAGTGGGGAAGATGAGTCATCAGCTTTGTTGCCTGAAGGGCATGAGGTACCAGATTGTTTTGTGTAAAGGTGCCCATGTTATCTTAACTAGTGGTCATTAGTGCTGAATTTAGAGCCGTCGTGGCTCTGGCCACTGTGTAAGGCTTGCCTGCGTGGGTGGACTTCTAGGGGGGCTATTCCTATGGGGAAGCTGCTAATGCTCCCTCTCCCACGACGTCACACCTGCCTTGGCTCCTCAGCTTTTCTCTTGTCTGTCCAAATCCCATGTGAACCTCCTTGGCTCACCCTTTGGCACTACTGGGAGTTTTCAATGTCTTTAACTGCACTGTGTCAGAAATATTTTTCTTTGCCTTTGGCTTTTCCTGAAGTAGCCCCTACTGGCCTCTTAAGTCCTGGCCTAGTGGAGACTGGCAGTGTGAGGTGGTTCCAGAAACTGGTGAGGGGGCGGCCCCACGCTTCCTCCTGGGCTGAGACACCCTACTTCTGCTCTCAGTCTGGGGCGGCCCCTTCCTCTGTGGGGAGAGGACGTCCGAGATGTGTTTTCCGAAAGCTGCCCTTGGCCAGTCCCTGGTAAACGTGCAGCCTGGGGAAAGGGGGATGTGTGAGTGTCACAGAGTGACACTGCACAGTCCTGATGACCGATTTTAAACTGTTTTATGTCAGGAACAAAAGAAGCTAACACTAACTCAGCTAGTATTTCAGATGATAATTCAACTAGCCTGTGGCGTGAGAATATTGAGCCAGACCCAGCAGTGAAGCAGAAAGGTAAGAATGATCCTTTCACCCGTCTCCCCAGAGTGGCTCTGGTGTCCAGCACCTTTCTTCTTAGAAGGACACAGCCCAGAGCCCAAGAGTCTCCCCTTAGGTCTGAATGTGGCAAGTAACTCACTTCTGCCTTCCTGCGGGGACTAAAATTGAGCAGAGTCCCGTTTGATCACATGAGGCTCCCCACTGTGTGCCCAGTGTGCTTCCTGAGCAAGAATAAAGTGGCGTCATTTATGACGCTAGGTGGGGCTATCATGAGTGATCCCTGAAACAGACTTCAGGGTCACTGCTTGAAGAGCGCACAAGCTGAGCAGCGCACCCCCAGACCTCATGTTTAGGGAGGACTTTTGAACAGCCCCGAATGCTGTTGCTACTGTGGTTCTTTCTGTATTGAGTGTTAAGTTGTACCTCTGAGATTCTGCTTTCAGCATGATTTTTCTCAGCATTCAAATTCTGGGAAAGTATGCATTCAGCATTTAGGGTGCCAGGCTCATTCAGGGCCTGGAGGGGCACACACTTCAGGGAACCAGCGCTCATGTGGGCTGTGCAGCTGGGCTGGGATGTGGCATGGTCAGGCAAGGCAGGGAGTGAGCCGCAGTGCATCCCACGGTCTGCACGTAGCCAAGATGAGGCTGCAAAGGTCGAATGAGACCGTTTGACAAGAGGTGCTGCGGGTGGTCTGGTGGACAGGATCTTGGGTGGCCCTGGAATGGGGCGGGTGGCTAGGGAGAGCTTGCTGGGCAGAGGAACTGCATAAACGAAGACCCTAGTTGGGACCCGTTCAACAGACCAGCTGGCTTGGCACAGTGGAAGGGTCCAGAGCCTGGGCAGTTCTTGCTAGGCCTCTTGTGAGGCCTCTTGTGGTCCATTAGGGAGTTTGGCCATTATTGTAAGAGCCAAAGAAGGAGACTAATGATATTTTTAAGAGTGGCATGATCATATATGGGTTTTGAAGAGAGCAGCCAGGCTAATGAAGGAGGCTTGAGCAACAGTCCAGAGAAGAGGGGAGCGTGGCTTGGGCTGTGGTGGGGTGGGGGACAGAGGATTCTAGGGCTATTGGATGTGCCCAGGGACAAGGCTGAGAGCTTAGGGAACAGGCCTGGACCAGAGAGAAAAGGTGGGTGAGGGAGGTGCATGGATGATGGTGGAGCCCGAGGGGGGCGAGGTCACCTGGGCAGCGGCCCTGTGATTGCAGAAGGTGGAGCGTTGATACTGGGGAAGCAGGGGAGGATGGAGTCGGCTGCATGGAGGGTCCCTTGGGGATCCAGGAATCTGACCCATGAAAAAGTGCAGAGTTACTGTGCTCACTTACCCTCCAGGTACTGGCCTCATGATTTAATGACCTTACCTCAGTAACCTTTCAGATCTGTCCCTGACACCCCAAGGAAGCCCCAGTGGCGTGAGTTTTGAAGAAAAATCTGGGGTTTAAAGTTAAGGGCCTGGGTCAGCTGCCTGGCCTCTGGTCTCTCTCTAAGCACTGTCTAGGCTGTGCCAACTCGAGAGGGTCTGCTGCTGCCTGTGTTTGGTCCCTGACAGCCTTGCCCCTGCCAGGATGGAGCCAGGTCCCCACCCTGCAGTTGCCACAAAGCATTGTCCTGGGTCTCTGCTGCGTGCAGCGGCGGCCGGCCCTGCTGCTGCTTCTCATGCGCCTTCTAGTGGTGCTGTCTGGAATTGTCCTCTAGACCCCTCCGAATTGCTCTCACCTTCAGGCCCGGGGATGCTATATCACTGTGTGGGGTATGACCTCTGGAGGCAACTGGCCCTGCCCCCAGAGCTGTCCACCTTAAAATAGCACTGACAGGTGCTCCGGGGACTCACAGAAAGTCCTCTTGTGCAGATAGCCAGAAGGTCTGAGGGTGCTTTTTATTGTGTGGATCCTTGTCTGTGGCCAGCCGCCTTGCCCCCTGTAGTGTCCTTGGCTTTTCTGCAAATGGTTTCACACATCATGAAAGTGTGAAACAAAGATTATCCACTCATGGTTGAGTCCACCCAACTCTTACGGTGCCACTGCTTATTTACTTGTGACTGCTTGGGTCACATTTGTCCTCAAAACACAGCACTGGAAGGATCCTGGGTGCAAGTGTAGAGGTGTTCCTGTGTTGAGCCGGGAGGTTTTCTTCTGCTTTGGGCAGCTGATAGAAGAACACTGATTACTTCTACAAGACAGGCTCGAGTTTGGTTTCACCCGAAGTCTGAAAGCGGCCCGGACATTTCGTGTGCCAGGCGCAGACTGGCAGGTGCTCTCACGTTCCGAAGGGTCTTTCCCTGGTTTCCTGGCCCCATCACTTTTTGTCTTGTGTTTAATTCATCTCCGATATGCTTTCCTCACATCCCTGTTTCCTTTTTTATGTAGTAACATTTCATGATTCATGGTTTTATTTGTTCCTTGTTTTTCTGTTTTTGAAAATGAAACAAAATGCTAGTAGGAAATTAGAAAAAGGCTATGAGGAAGCGACATAGACACCCCAAATTATTTTTAGTGTGATTTTCTCTAATGCTATTCTGATTATTTAGTGTACTGAAGGTTACTTAGACAAGAGTTTATTTTCTCATGTGCTTTTTTGAAACTTTTTTAGGTGACTCCACCAGTGATGCAGGTAAGGAATAGTTTTTAGTGAACGTTTGGTATAAATCATGTACGTGTATATAAATATAAGCATGTACTCTTACAAATTGCATGCATGAAAGTACTTTGTGGAAATGAATTTTAACTATCCCAATTTAATTTGAGATTTAATTTGTTTTAAGTTTCTAATGAATACATTCCAATATTTTTTCCAGAGTATTAAGTGACACTTCTAATATTCAAATTTTGACTTATTTTTACTTTTTTCTGAAGTGTAACTTTCTTTTACTTTAAACAGGGGAGTAAATTTAATTGTTTTAACCTGGGCTTATTTACTGATTAAACTTTTTATCAAAATGAAGAAAACCTTATTCAGATAATAAAATAGGGTACATTCCTAAGGTAGAAAAAATTTTAAATGTAAAAAATATGAAGACAATAAAAAAGCCCTGGTAATTCCACTGGTCATAACGTGGATGTTCTTCTACCTTATGTGTATATGTGACTTTTGACAGGTTACTATGCTGGATTACTAATTATTTGTTAAAGTGATATTGTTTTGCACAAAAGGGTCTAGCATGCGACTATCCCCTAGTTACCAGTTGTTTGTCACTGTTATCAGTGGTGATAGGCAAGCATCTTGACATGTGCATTTTATTTCCTTTAAGATAAATGCTGAGTTGATTGACCAGTTTTTTGATTTTCTGAAGTAGTTGAACCAGTTTGCATTTCCTCAAATCAAGATATCAAAAATCAGTTCTATTCATCAAAATGATAGATGAAAAATAGCTCATTTGTATTTGTAGGTATTTGATTATTGTCTTTTCAAACGCTTGCTTGTGTTTCCTCTTTGTGAATTGCTGATCGTATTGTCCTCATTTAGAAGGAGAAGTTGGACCTCCTGGTCGAGAGAAGCCTGAGGTGTCGGAGGATTCAGAAATCCCCAATGAGCTTTCATCCAGCGTCAGGTCCGTGTGTGTCTGACCAGGACACTGCTGGGACACTTGTCTGTTCACTTAGGGCTGGAGCTCCTGTGTGCGGAGTGACTTGTACGAAGAAAGTAAAAGCCACTTATATGACGTTTCCCTACCTGAGTTCTATAACTCTATGTAGACTATTTTAGAGATTCAGGGAAATCTATAATTATGGCTCAATTATGTCATGTTTTGATTAATGAAATTACTGAACATGAGCATCAGAGATGCAGGTTGAGGGATGTTCCTTCTGTTCTGCAGAATAGTATGCATGTATCCTGCTGGCACTGTGATGGCGGGAATTAGTGTTAACATTAACCTGGGTTTTCTTTCCCTACTTTGAAATGTGTAAGTGTTCCATATCTCTTTTGTTCTTCCAATATTTGGGTTTAGAAGGATACCCCGGCCTGGGAGTGCCAGACCAGCTCCTCCTCGGGTCAAACGACAAGAAAGCATGGAAGCATTGCCAGTGGATAGGTAAGGCTGGCTCTGGCTACAGTGTGCTCTGCAGCATGTAGGGCCAGTGGGGCAGGGGAGCACTGGTGCCTCTGCTGAGAGATGAGGTTGGGATGCAGCACCGGTGCCTCTGCTGGAAGATGAGGCCGGGGATGCAGCACCGGTGCCTCTGCTGAGAGGTGAGGTTGGGATGCAGCACCGGTGCCTCTTGGAAGATGAGGCCGGGGATGTAGCATGGTGCCTGTGCTAGGAGATGAGGCTGGGATGCAGCACCGGTGCCTCTTGGAAGACGAGGCCGGGGATGTAGCATGGTGCCTGTGCTGGGAGATGAGGCTGGCGATGCAACTTACAGTCCTGGGAGAAGTTTGTTATTGAGGACACAGGCAAGGGTAGGGCCTCCCTCCAAACCATAGACCAACAAACATTTAAGATGAATGAAAGAGGGCGGAGCCTGTGGCTCAGTCAGTAGGGTGCTGGCCCCATATACCAAGGGTGGCAGGTTCAAACCCAACCCCAGCCGAACTGCAACAAAAAAAATAGCCGGGTGTTGAGGCGGGTGCCTGTAGTTCCAGCTACTCAGGAGGCTGAGGCAAGAGAATCGCCTAAGCCCGGGAGTTAGAGGTTGCTGTGAGCTGTGTGACGCTATGGCACTCTACTGAGGGCGATAAAGTGAGACTCTGTCTCTACAAAAAAAAAAAAAAAGAAAGAAAGAAAGAGACATTTATGTATGTATAAAACTAAATCTTAAAATATATGGGACAGGCTCGGCGCCTATGGCTCAACGGGCTAAGGCACCAGCCACATACACCTGAGCTGGCGGGTTCGAATCCAGCCCGGGCCCGCCAAACAACAATGACAGCTACAACCAAAAAATGGCTGGGTGTTATGGCGGGCACCTGTGGTCCCAGCTACTTGGGAGGCGGAGGCAGGAGACTTGCTTGAGCCCAGGAGTTGGAGGTTGCTGTGAGCTGTGATGCCATGGCACTCTACCCAGGGGGACAGCTTGAGGCTCTGTTTCAAAAAAAAAAAAATATATATATATCTATATATGGGACAATGTTGGGCTATTTTTATCTAATCTATAGATAGAAGCCTTTCTAAGCATAAAAACAATGAAAAAAA
>CAUYON010090650.1:0-30119 GCA_963573935.1 Arctocebus calabarensis
ATAACAAAATGATACCCTGATAAATGACAATCACCAAGTTCTGTGAGTTCTACCTCTTTTTTTTTTTTTGTAGAGTCAGAGTCTCACTTTATCGCCCTCAGTAGAGTGCTTTGGCATCACACAGCTCACAGCAACCTCCAATTCTTGGGCTTAGGTAATTCTCTTGCCTCAGCCTCCCAAGTAGCTGGGACTACAGGCGCCTGCCACAACGCCCAGCTAGTTTTGTTTTGCAGTTCGGCCGAGGCCGGGTTTAAATCCGCCACCTTCAGTATACGGGGCGGCATCATACTTGATGATCCACAGGCGCCACCTATATTTTTTGACATTTTTATACCTTCCTCTTCCTCTTTATTTCTGATAAGACATTCCTACTTAGGACATTCCATGAACTAATTAGATTCTGAAATGGAGTAACAATATAATCAGCACTGGGTTTTATTTATGAGCAATTCCTAACCTGATAAAAATGTCATTTTACCTATTCCTTTTAACTAATCCAAATACACCAGTGTGTCTTTAAAGCAGTGGAGGACTGCTTAACTAAATTTTGGTTGTATGTTATTCTTACAAATTAACACTGTAGGTCAGGTATGGTTAATTATATTTAAGTAATAAAAAGTACTTGCTCAATGATGCTTTAAGTCTTCACTTTATATAGCTACCTTCGAGATTCAATCTCTTCTAAAATCCGTTGGGTTTTTTCATCTAAAGCAAAGCTTCCATCTGTTGATGTCTCCTCTTTTTCTGTTAATAAATAAAAGTGATTTTGTACTGTAAATTCTTAAAAGAAAATAGTGAAATACTGGAAATAAAGGTAGTATCATGGATGTGTATGTGTATGTATATGTAAACATATGTGCTTAAATCCCCTACTTTCACCAGTTTTTGCCATAGCCAAAGGCTTGAAATATTTGCATTAGCAATATAGTAGTCACTCTTTATTCACAAGGATATGTCCCCAAAATCCCAGGGGATGCCTGAAACCGTGGGTAGTACCAAGTCCCATTTATATTTCTACCTAAATATACTTTCTTATGATAAAGTTTAATCTATAAACTAGGTATAGTAAGAAGACTAATAACAATAATAAAGTAATTATAAAAATGTACTATAATATAAGTTACATGAATACAGTGTCTCTCTCTTTCAAAGTATCTTATTGTACTATACTCATCTACTTTGGGGCCATGTTTGACTACAGATGACTGAAACCATGGACAGCAAAACTGTTAATTAGGGAGAATTGCTGTGTTTTATTTTCATTATTTTGTATTTTAGTATGTACTGACCCCTAAACGTCACGAGTTTTAAAATCTCTTTGCCTTTGCTTTTATTAGCTCCTTGGTCATGGCCTCATCTCTTTTACTATCTTCTGATAGTACCTTAATCAAATGAAGACATCTCTGAATACACAAAACCAATGAAAAAATAAACGCAAGCATCTAAATCTCACAATGGAGATGTTACAGATAAATCCAGGGCTCTGAAAACTATAAATTTAGATCTGGAGTCTATAGATCTATGTGAATTCATCTCAAAACATTTATTAAATTGTTTTGTACATATTTTGTCTCAAATACTAGATAATTATGGTATAATGTTTATATTTTAGTCTTAGACTTAATTTAAGACATTTTAAAACACTACTTCTAAATGTTTTGAGTTTTTAGAAGTGGGTATATAAGGTCAGCAGGAAAATACACAAAAACCAGTTTTTATACAGAAATAAAAATGTTTTTATTCTTCACATAATTTAGCATAATGAATAATAAATCATATTGAATATGAAAAACACTAACGTGATAACTGTTGTAAGTACGATGATTCATGTTTTAATTCATCTTGCCTGCGTTTCATAAAGGTCATAGCTTGCTTTAAAAGGAGTGCATGCATGGATGATTCTATTTCTTGGATGCTGATAATCTGAAATACATATATAAGTAACATTTTCAGATCATTGATAATGAAATATAAAATATATGAATAAATATGTGTAAGAAATGTAAGCATATCTGTATGCTCAATTCTCATAAAAAGAAACATTTCCCATACTAACATATCTCAATTATAAAACACTGTCACAGACCTAGCTGCCAAAGCAATCACTATCAAAAAACAAAAAATCACCTTTCTGTCCTGAAACAACTATGTATATATTCAGGTAATGAAAGCAAATGGATGGAGTCAGGAACACAGGTAGATAGATAAGAATGATTCTTCTTTGAGATGACAGAATAGGAAGAAATGCAAGGTGTGCTTATTTTCACAGACTGAGGGACAGGCAATAAGTGGGCACTTGTAGAATCTGGTAAAATCTGAAAAAGTGGAAAATTGAGGAAACCTAACCAAGACAGGTAAGAAAGCTGTGATACAGAAATGAGATAGTTGAAGTTGGAATTCTAATATTCTTTGGCAACAATTCCTTCCATTCCTGGTGGCGCCCATAACTCAGTCGACACTGAGGCTCGTGGGTTTGAACCCAGCCTGGGCCAGCTAAAACAACAATGACAACTGCAACAACAAAAAAACAGCCAGGCGTTGGGGCGGGTACCTGTAGTCTCAGCTACCCGGGAGGCTTAGGCAACAGAATCACTTAAGCCCAAGAGTTTGAAATTGCTGTGATGCCACAGCACTCTACTGAGGGTGACAGCTTGAGACTCTGCCTAAAACCAAACCAAACAAACAAACAAACAAAAAAACCCCAATTCCTTCCATTCCAATGATATTCCAGAGTTGTTGCTATGGATACTTTAATGCATAGGCTGACAAAATTTTAGCAGTATAATTCCTCAAGAATGAAGAAAAATACATCAGAAAGTACCCAGTGATACTAGAAGGCAGCCAACTTAAAACAACAACAACAACATCCAAATGCGTAGAAACATTTTAATTATAAATAAATAATCTGAAGAATCCAATGTAAAAACTCAGTATGCATACAGCAAAAACAGAAACTAAAGAATTAATAAATCTAATAACACAAAAATCTGATAACACAAAAATTCAAAACATTTGAATGTTAAAAACCATCACAAGCAAAATAGAAAACCAAAATAAACTGGAAAATTTATATCAAGTAAAGCATAAAGCATTTTAAGCTATAAAGAACTGTTCATTCATACTGAGAAAACTAAGAAAGAGAAAGACAAAAATCCACACTAAGAACCAAAAAGCTGGCAGGACAAAGGAGAGAAATCACAAAAAAGAAAACTACATATAGCTAATAAAACAAAGGATTCGTTTGAGCTCAAAATACAAAATACAAAATATAAAAACAAAGCCTATTTTTTCCCTGATAAACTAATAAAACTGGTACAATCTTTCCAGAGGAAAATCTGGCAATATGTTTCAGAAGCCTTAAAAACATTTAGACTTAATAATTCATTTTGACTTACTTTTCTAGTAATTTTTCTTCAATGGATAAGAATTTAACAAAAAATTAAATATTAATGCAAACTTTTATACAGTGTTACCTAAACACCAAAATTACAAAAAGTCTAAATGTTCACCATTAAGAGAATGCTTAATATCACAGTATGTAAAGATGTTTAAAAAAATACTAGAGAAAAGTATTTAATTCTGGGATTCAGACTTTTCTTAACTGCATGGTAAAAGGGTTCTCTAAAAAAAATTATATATTTATATGTACCTTTTCATTAAGAAAGTCAATTAAATTTTCCACATAAATTTTCATGCCTTTATAGAATTTATAATTTAGAGCCGGATCTGATGAACTCTCCAGGTGCTGGATCGTATTCTTTGAGCTCTTGACATCTTGTATGTATTTTTCATATTCCCTCAGGTGTGAGCGATGAGTTTCCTGTAGTAATGTTAGTCTAAATAAATAAAATAAAAATTGCTTTATTTTTCTATCTTTTTTCACCTGAAGTAGTCTAACAGCAGTGTTTTCAAAGACCACCAAGAACACTGACAAACACATAAACCTGAGTTTATCAGACGTGCTAAGCAAAGGAGAATGTCACAATAAAAGAAGTCTCAAAGGGGAAAAGCAGGAAAGGGCACATATGGGTTTTTAGCAGCTAGAGTTATTTGAATAGTAGAAGGTAAAAAGTGTGGTTTTAGGTCAGAATTGAGCAGAATTTATAAACTAGGTGAACTGCAAGACTAATCAATGACCTTTGATATGAAATACAGGAGTCCATGTGGAGTTACTGCTCAACCAATGTGTGCTTTTCTTGGAATCCAGGTATCTAAATGAGCTGGTATTAAAACCATTTGAGATGTTATGGTCTGATACAATTTATCTATTTTGTGATTCATAATGGCTTTGTTTTGTCATTAGAATTTGATGTTCCTTGAGGCACTTTGCTGCTGCTCTGTTGCATTTCCCTATCTGCTCTCTGTTAAAGTTAGATAGCCACTTTCTGTCAGCTCTCGTGAATATCACATGTATCGACTGATGCTATAATATATGAAAAACCTGTGAAATACAGTTCAATGAATGCTTATCTTTTAAAATTCAATTACGCTTCATAAAAACATGGCAATAGAGGAAAAAGAATCTCCTATTATTTCTTTAAAAACTGGAATGTGTCTAATACCTGACTCTGAATGAATGCTTTACAATTAGAGATTTATATATGAATTAACATTCATAGTATGTGAACTAGAATCAGACTTTATTTCTAATTCAACTCTTCCTGCTAACTTGCTATATAATTCAAACTGTTTGGCATTTATTTAGGGTAAATAGCCTCTTTCCAAATTTTCCTTCATTTGTCTTTCAAATTCTACAGAGAAAGTTAAAAAATAAATCAAGATTGGCTTGGTGCCTGTAGCTCAATTGTTAGGGTGCTGGCCACATATACAGAGGCTGGCAAGTTCGAACCCAGCCCAGGCCTGCTAAAACAACGATGTCAACAACAACAACAAAAATAGCCGGGAGTTGTGGCGGGCACCTGTATTCCCAGCTACTTGGGAGGCTGAGGCAAGAGAATCGCTTAAGCCCAAGAGTTTGAGGTTGCTGTGAGCTGTGATGCCACCACAGCACTCTACTGAGGGTGACAAAGTGAGACTCAAATCAAGATAATAATGTATAGCAAGCATTATTAAAATGTTTTAATTGAGTGGAATATTATTGGCTATAGCAGTAAAGTTAAAAGAATGTATTATGTGGAAAAAGCTAGGTACAAAACAGGGTACATGGTATACTCCTTTTTTGTGTGTAAAAATGGGGCAATACCTAAATATGTATTTGCATGTATAGACAGAGCACTTCCGGAAGTAAATTTAGAAAACCAGGAGCAATAGTTTCCTCAAGGGAAAGTAACTTCCTTTTCTTTGTATAAACTTTGTACTACCTGATTTTTTTTTAAACTCTAAGAGTGTACTTTGTTTATAAAATAAAAAAAAACTAGTTAATCAAAAAATCAAATACAGTAAAGTTAACAGTTGCCTAAATAAAATAAAATATTTAACTAAGTCAGTGATCTGGTGCCTTTTTTCTGTTCTATCTTTCATGCAAGATAATTCTCTTAAATAAAATTATAGAACCCACTTCATAGGCTCTGGGTTATATGCACTTCTAGATGCAATAGCTGTAATTCTAGCTGTCTTCTGCTAACTAAGGAAAGCATTATCAGAATGTCAGTAAATGATAATAAAGTCATTACAGAAATAATCTTGAATCTGTTAAAGTAATCTCACCATTCAACATCACTATGGAAAACATTGATCTAACAGGAGTTGGCAAAACTTTTTTTTGGTAAAAGGCTGGACAGTAAATATTTTAGACTTTGAGGACTAGATAGCTGCTGATGGATACTGGATACTCAGCTTTATGTTGCAGCATGAAGACAGCCACAGACAACACATGTTAAACATACAAGAATGGCTGTGGTTCAATAAAACGTTATTTACCAAGGCCCATCACAGTGATCATGGCTATAATCCCAACACTCTGGGAGGCCAAGGTGGGTGGATTGCTTAGCTCAGGAGTTTGAGACCAACCTGAGACAAGAGAAGACCCTGTCTCTAAAAGCAGTCAGACACTGGGGTGGGCGACTATAGTCCTAGCTACTCAGGAGGCTGTGGCAAGAGGAACACTTCAGCCCAAGAGTTTGAGGTTGCTGTGAGCTATGATACCACAGCACTCTTCTGAGGGTTACAAAGTGAGACTGTCTCAAAAAAAAAAAAAAAAAAGTCACCAAAAAAAATTATTACCAAAATTTTATTTACCAGAGGGTGAGCTGATAGTTTGCTAATCCTGTAGAATACAGAGATAATTTAATAGCTACAAACTGGTACCTCTAAAGATTTTGAAATCGTTAACTCTCACTATAAAATGTTACAAAATGTTCTTCCTTTCTTTATCAGATTGCCATTTAAATGAATATAGTTACAATGTAATTAAGAAATAAAGCTACTTTAAAGCTGATTCACAGAGAAGATAAGGAGGAAAAAATATTTTGAACCTATTCTAAGGTAGCAAAAAAATACACCCCTAAAGCCATGATAATGTTCTTTAAAAATACCTGCCTTATGGCGGCACCCACTGGCACCCCGCTGACAGGTAGGGTGCTGGCCACTTACACCAAGGCTGGCAGGTTCGATCCCAGCCGAGGCCAGCTAAAACAACAATTACAACTGCAACAACAACATAAAATAGCCAGGTGTTATGGTGGGTGCCTGTGGTCCCAGCTACTTGGGAAGCTGAAGCAAGAGAATTGCTTAAGCCCAAGAGTTCGAGGTTTCTGTGAGCTGTGATGCCATGTCACTCTACCCAGGGTGACATAGTAAAACTCTGTCTCAAAAAAAAAACCTGTTTTAGCAGAAGAATCAAACTCGTCCATTGTATGTATATCAAACTGTTACAAGGATGAATAAACTTCTACTATCATATTTGTTCTTTCATACATATAAAGATACAAAATAGATCCTGAATAGTACAATTAAAAGATAACAATATTTAAAACTAAACAACTTATAATGGGGTTTGCTTTAGTTTTAGCAAAAATATCACATGCTAATGTTAAGAGACAAGTATTAATACTGGTAGAATAAGAGCTGTGCTTTAGAATGGCAATCTGTACCAAGATCTTTGACAAGGTTAACTTTCTGTGGAAATTTACTTTAAGGGAAAAAAACCCAACACATACAAATTCAAAGATGTTCATTATCTGTAGCATTATGCATAACAGAGAAAATTCAGAAATCAAAATTTCCAATAGAGAAATACTTAAGTAAATTATAATATAACAATCATATGGATAAACATGATAGTTTTTATAATGTAGAAAAATGCTTATAGTTACATTAAGTCATATTTACTGACTTTAACCATGTAATATACATCTGTTATAAATACTAAAAAGACATACAGTAGATCTCCGTCATCCACAGGGAAATGTTCCAAGACTCCTAGTGAATGCCTAAATCTCTGAATAGTACTAAACTCTATATACACTGTTTTTTCCTATACACATATATCTATGATAAAATTCAATTTGTTAGTTAAGCATAGTACTCTTGTAAAAAATAAGGGTTGCCTGAACACAAGCACTGCAATACTGTGAAAGTCAATCTGATAACCAAGAAAGCTTACTAAGTGACTAACAGGTGGGTAGCCTAGAGCATGGAGATGCTGGCCAAAGGGGTGAGGCCCAGCCTTGGTGGGATAGAAAGTGACATCTTGAGATTTTACTACACCGCTCAGAACAATAAGCAATGTAAAACAGATGAATTATTTCTAGAATGTTCCCTTGAATATGTTTGGACTACAGTTTGACCATGAGTAATAAAAATCACAGAAGGTGAAAGTGTAGATAGGAGAGAACTGTACATAAAAATAAAATCAGTTGTATTAGTATGATAATAAAGGAGACACTATTTTTTCCTATAAATTGGTTTAATGTTAACATTTAATAATTTAAAAGAATATAGTAATTTTCCACTATTAAATGCCTAGGAAAAATGTAAATTTCAAAATTAATATTACTCACCTGGTATTTAATTGCTTCTTAATCATTTCTAAATTTACTGGTGGAAATGAAGTGCAAGTATCAAACTTCTTCACTGTTCGAGATCTACTGCTATAGGAAATATCTATGTCTGTTTCCTAAAAATAATAAGAAAGTTCATTTTTAAAAAACATTTCCTTTACCTTACAAATGTTCAGAGTATAGACGGAGATTGGATGGTCCCGTCTCTTGCAGCTCAAAAATTCTATGTCTTTGTAATTTTTCATAGTCACAATGAAATGCTTTTAAAATCTTTAGTTTTCAAATTTACAAATTTCAAATTCACATGTAAGAGGCAACTGTTAAATATCAAATTTTTCAGAACGGTTTAGTTCATGGGGTTTTTAAAGCTAATTTTATTTACATCTAATGAACTCTCAGAAAGACAGCAGGCCTTGGTGAATATTCCCGTGTGGTAGATACAGCTGTCTGGCTAATCTGACAGCTGTTTTCAAGACAGAAGTAGCTATTTAACTCCAACTTCATCCTAGTTAGTGAGGAGTAAATGAAAGTCTACTGGAGGGCTTTTAGGTAAGGCTTTTATCTTTCTTTAAGCCACTGCTATTCGGCTTTTCTGTTACTTGTAGAGAAATGCACTCCTAACTAGTACATCTTATAACATGTTATATTTCACATTAGTGTGTCCTCTGACTAATTACAACTCATCAATTTCAAATACACCTTGGAATGTTCAAAAGATCCTAAAGAACTTGTAGTTTACACACGGACATAAGAAGAAGTGGACAAGATATTTAACCAACTCCTTGGCTTAATTATCCTTTTTATATTTTCCATGAAGCATCAACATTTCTCATTTCAAATTTTACCAAGCCTCCCATCCAGTTCCAATATTATCTACAAATCCCCAAATAGTCCTAATATTTTCAGTCTCAAATTCCATTCAAATATCACCACTTCTGTCCTGGCTTTTCCAAACCTCCCCATTTATCCTTACTATACTGACCACCCACTTGCTCCTTTGATCTATCTATCCTCCACAAAATTCCATCATAAAACTTGTAGAATTTCACTATAATTACTTTGTTTAGCTTTGTAACCTCTTCCAACAAATATTACACATCATTACAAGTGCCTGTAATAGGCTACTGATGACTCTGTAAAAGACATGTTCATATTCATATAAATATTACCGTATCTGGCAAAAGATGTATTTAAGTTAAAGATTTAAATAGGAAGACTTTATCCTGGATTATCCAGCTAAGGCTGATGTGAAGATGGAACACAGAGAAACATGTCCACAAGCCATGGCATGCCAACAACCACCAGAAGCTAGACAAGTCAAGGAATAGACAGATTCTCTTCTAGCATTTTGGAGTACAGTGTAGCTCTACTAACACTTTTATGTTTTTGGACTTCTTGTCTCTGGGAGTTAAAAAGATTCTATCATTTTAAGTCACTAAGTTCGTGGTAATTTGATATACTATAGGTGATATGATATACTATAGGTTCGTGGTAATTTGTATACAGCTACAGGAAATTAATACCATGGTATGTGGTAAATCTTCAATAAAGCAACCAGTAAAAACACTCATGTTACAAATAAAAAACACAAATCACTTAAGTGTGGGATCTATTTTTGCCAACTAAACTTGAACCGAAAGTTGGCAAGACTGTAGTGAAACATTCCCCATAATATTGGTGCATTATAGATTGAGCTATGTTTTCTTTCAATAGAGAAATGTACTAAGTGCTATAAAAAAAAGTTCATCTTCTTTGATTAGAAATACCACTCTTGGCAGTTACTACAAGGGAATAGTCTGAAAACACACACCTGAAAAAAGAAAGAAAAGGAAAGAGAAAAAAATAACTAAATATTCACTCATTCTTACACAAATAACACACAATGTTGGAATTAAGAATGGCTAAGAAAATTATGATTCACTGACTCCAGTGAATATTATGCAGCTATTAAAGTTAATATCCTAACTATGTACAAACAGGAAAAGATATTCATAACATGCCAAGCAAAGAAATCAGAATTCAAAATTGTATGCCATGAGAGGCAGTGTCCAATCTGATTCCAAGATTTAAGAAGTCATGCAGTGCCCAACATCTGCACATATCAGTAAGAAATTTTGGTTATTTAAAAATAAAAAAAAAATTCTTCAATTTATCTGTATTATTTTCTCCAAATGGCTACTAATTTAAGATATAAATCTTATTAAATCTTTGGATTTACTTTTTCAAAGTATTTTTTTAAATGTTGTTTTCACTTTTAGTGAAAAAGAACTAAGCCTGTTGCAGTTCTAAAAACAGTCTTCTACATCATTTTTATCAGAGACTCCAAAATTACAACTACATGCTTATCTCTACTTAGCTTTTTAGTTTTAATAACATGGAAACCTTACAATGCTTGCTTACATAAAAGAACAAATAATCTCAGAGGATTCTTTTTTTTTTGGGGGGGGGACAGGGTCTCACTCTGTTGCACTAGCTAAAATACAGTGGCTTGACCATAGCTCACTGCAACGTTTAACTTCTGGGGTGAAGTGGTCCTTTCTGCCTTAGACTCCTAAGTAGCTGGGCCTATAGGTGTGTACCAGGTAATGCTCAGGTAGTTTTAAAGTTTTCTGAGGAGATGGGTCTCACTATGTTGCCCAGGCTGGTCTTGAACTCCTGACCTCAACAGATTTTCCTGCCTCAGCCTTCCTAAGTGCTGGGACTATTGACATTAGCAAGTGTGCCCGAGCTTCTCAGAGTACTCTTATTAAAAAGATTCAAATATAAAACCTGCCATTTCGATAGTATTGTATAGTTTATAAGCACATTGACTTATATCATTATAATTTTAAGCTTTACATCATGTATTCAGGTATGTAACATTATTATCATTCCCATTTTATTGATAAGAACACTGAGAAATTTCATGAGTTTTTCAAAGCTGAGAAACTGTTGGATATAAAACTCAACAAAATAGTTAATTTTTTTTTTTTTTTTTTTGAGACAGAGTCTCAAGCTGTCACGCCCTGGGGTAGAGTGCTGCGGTGTCACAATTCACGCCTCAGCCTCCTAAATAGCTGAGACTACAGGCACCTGCCATGATGCCTGGCCACCCCTTAACACTGCACTGTTCCCCAAGCCCTAATTCACCCCTAAGGCCTCAGGAGTAAGCAAATCCCCGCCAACACTTGGATTTCAGGTTTCTGGCCTTCACCAAGTTTGTGGTACCGGTAATTTGTTACAGCAGCCACAGGAAATCTAACACATACACATCTGGTATAAAAAATTATTACCTCTATAATTTTAACTGCTTTCTTCATTTGTTGATGTTCCCAAATATCCTGATTTTCATCTTCCTGACTGTCTTCACTTGTTTCATTTCTGCTTGCTGTGGAAAAAAGTTCACATAGAAACATTTTGAAGTTTTTCCATTCCAATAGTATATAGCAGGCGATGTTTTTTTTGGGGGGAGGGGGAGGTTATGTTCTGCAGGCTTACCACCACTTTACATGTTATTTATTCTTCACAATAATTCTGAGAAGAAGGTACAGATATTGCCCTCATTTTACAAATGAGGAAACTCATATACTGGGATGTTAAAAAAACTTAAGGACTATGTTGAAGCTGTAACTTGAATCCAGAGATCTGGAAATTGTACTCTTATCACCAAAGAATACTACAGGACCACACACATAAAAAACTGAGAAAGAATGAAATGTCTGGTTCTCTTTATCTCTTTGATAAAGATCTCTCAATTTCTGCCCGAGAATCTAAAAACATAAAAATAATTCCTGAGTTACAGTTTCCTTATAAGGAGGCAAAGTCTCATTCTAAAAAATATTATTTCAAGTAACAAAAACTTCAGTAAAATGCATATACTATAAATGAAAAAATGTATAAACAAACAGTCCTTTGAGACTATGATTGTTGCTAGAGGAAATTTTTTATTATAGCAGATTTTAATATATGACCCCTAAAATCAATATAGGTACTTCCACGTTAAAATTCTTTATAAAGATGAAAATTACAGTTATCAATGTTTCCAAAATAAGATTCTGCACAATATTTTTTTTTTTTTGAGACTGAGCCTCAAGCTATCACCCTGGATAGAGTGCTGTCGCATCACAGCTCACCGCAACCTCCAATTCCTGGGCTCAAGCGAGTCTCTTGCCTCTGCCTCCCAAGTAGCTGGGACTATAGGCTCCCGCCAGGACGCCCGGCCATTTTTTGGTTGTAGCCGTCATTGCTGTTTGGCGGGCCCAGGTTGGATTCAAACCCGCCAGCTCAGGTGTACGTGGTTGGCGCCTTAGCCTGTTGAGCCACAGGCGCCGAGCCTGCACAATATTTTTTAACCCATCAAAAAAGATCAAATGGGGGTCAGGCATTAGTCAACGCTATTATACATACCCTTTGAAAATAACATTTTGATACATTTTTTAAAGGCCATAATATCATAGACCAAAGTGATACTACATAAAAACCAAAATCAACAGTCTTTACCGTAAGAAACACTACATTATATTTTTATGGTGTTTTATCATACTATATATTCTAGTGAAAAATACCTTAATCTTCACACATTGGTAAATAAATTAGATACACACTTGTTTCTTCAGCCATTCTTTGTTTAAGTGTTTGAGGCTTTGGGGTAAACGGCATCCTCTTCTCATGGTCATCAGGCTCACTCTCAGGATCTTCATCGCTGTTTCCTTTCACACCAGAGACGGTGAAGGTATGTTTTACATTCAAAGAAATATAGTCCTCTTGGGCCCTGGCCAATTCTCGTTTTCTACGGGCTGCTTGAATAAAAGCTGCATCAGGGATCTTACCTGAAAGCAACAAAGAGGACAATGAAAACCAAAGACCAACAGAAATCAGTAATCTTCACATTTAAATAAAGAAAAACGGCACCACTGTCCTCTGTTTTTCACTACTTTGATACACAAGTGTGACTTTAATAAATGGCACAAAATCTACATCCATAAAGGACAAAAATTAATATGAAATTAAATACAATTTAGAGAAATAAAACAAATATATAAGTCCCAGAAAATATACTTATGTATATTTTATCTTCTAATTCTCTTTACTGATCAGGTGCTGCTCTCTGTTGAGGCTAGGTATCTCTCACTTCTGAAAGCTCTGAGACTATGGAGGGGTGTGTGTGAAGAGAGCTGAGTGTGGACAGCCTCAGTCAGTGAGCACTGCAGAAGTTGAGAGCATCGTGACAGACCAGTCTGACTTACCAAGTAAGAGAGACACCACACTATGATGTGCCCTCCCCTGTGGCACTCACGGTTATAGAGAGCAAGAAACAGATGGCTGATATGAAGCCAAGTCAGCTCCTAGCATTCTGTGGTATAAACCATGTGAATAAATACGAGAAGTTAAAAATTAGTGTTTTAAAAAAAATAAGTTCATTTACCAGGTGAAAAACATTTAAATGGCAGCAACTCTTAACAGAGGATAATTTTTTTTCCCTTTGTTTTGTACAGTGAAAACTCATTAATATAAACTCTTCCAATTCAAAACTAGTTTCTTTATGATCTAAGTATTTCTTAAAGAGGATACTACCATAAACAAATGACAAGAGAAATTTCCATCATTTTGAGTATTTCAAACTATTAAAGAGACATCAAACTACTGAGGCTCAAGTTCAATTTTCTAACCTTTCCCACAAACTTGCCCAAATTTTTTGAGAAATAGAAAACAGACAATATGCCTAGAGATGCACAAATGCTCTAATGTCTGAAATAAATAAAAAATGAAACCGATTTTAGAAATCACAGACCAATATGTTTGGTATAACTCCTAGGGAAAGTTAAAAGTGCTTGAGTTAATATGAAGCAATAAATATGCATCAAGAATAAGTAATATAAAATCAAGTGATTTACTTTTTGATAGGCTAGTATTTATTTATAAACTATCAGGGAAATGATAAAGGTATCTCTTTATCCTCCCAAAGCATTTAACAGCTGGAGTCTTTCCTTGTGGCTAATGTTAAAATATGTGGGGTAAATCATGGCATTCACCAAATTCTTAACTAGTTAACTAACTACTAAAAAAATGTTGTTCACGAAGCTAAGCAGGGACCTGCCATAGAGCTCTGTATTCTGTCTTGTCTGGTTTAATGAATTACTGTGGTATCAATAAAGACGAGATAACAAATTTTTAATGCTGGGAGGTACGGCCAATGTGATCTAAAGCAGAATGAAGATTCAAAAACACCATAGCAGGTTCCATTTAGCAATTCTGGCTACATAATAGAATCAGCTAGGAAGCTTAATTAACTACCGATACACCAGAGACTCAGCTTCGGTTGATCTAAGATACAGCTGAGCAGTATTTGTTTTCATAGCCCCCTAGGGAATTTTAGTGTGCAGTCAGGGCTAAAATGATACATTTAGGATCAGATAACTCAAGTGTATAAATATCGAAACTGAAATAATCTTATGGAAGTGATTCACCTATAAATGACTTGATAGGGTTTAATTAATTAAGTCAAAAGTAGTAGGACTCACTAGTGAGACACTAGTGCTACATAAAGCTAATCCTCTCTCAAGGTACAATGAAAAGTAAAAATTCAAGGAGTAGGAGTATTTTGTTTGTTTCTCCATAACCAGCACCTAGCGCTAGGTTTCCCACACAGCTGATGCTGGGCAGATATAGGATGAATTGATACATTTAGCATATTGTTTTATATAGAAACAACATGTTTTTACAAATTTATAACTTAAACAATTTTTCCCTTACATCATCCTATTTGATACATAATCATCTAAGGTGCAGAGATCAACTGTCATTTTGCATTAGTTAACAAGAAGTCTTTGCCACCAGTAATATTTCAAGGCAGCTATTCTGTTCCTGGATCATTTTAATAGTCCTGTCATCTAAACACAAAATAAATGCACCCCTTCCACACACCGGTCCTTAAAATTACCACATTCTCTGTCTTTTCTCCTCTAGCCAATACGCCCCTTGCACTTTTAAGTGTTCAGTAAAACAAACGAGCACTATCCCATACATTTGCAAACACTGCCCTCCCTCCTTTGGTGGACAGTGCAGCTAACATTGTTCTATCCAGAACAGCAGTTCACAACCTGTGGATCACGACCCACAGGAACTGCATTAAAGGGCTGAGGCATTAGGAAGGTTGAGAACCACTGATCAAGCATCTAGACAGGGCTTCAGACAGACAGACAGAGTTTCGACTTTTTTTTTTAATTGAGACAGAGTCTCACTTTGTCGCTCTTAGTAGAGTGCTGTGGCATCTGGGACTACAGGTGCCTACCACAGTGCCCAGCTATTTTTTTAGAGACAGAGTCTCACTCTTGTTCAGGCTGGTCTTGAATACCTAAGCTCAGGCAATCCACTGGCCTCAGCCTCTCAGAGTGCTAGGATTACAGGCTTGAGCCACTGCACCTGGCCTTCCAGGCTTCAATTTTAAATATTGGCTTTATCATTCAATTCTTCTGTACCTTGTGAATGCAGATAAGAAAAAAAATAAACACAAGGCTACAGAGATACACTGATTATTATTTATACAGAAGTGCTTATTACTATATTAATCTTTTAAAACACATTTTAACAATTTTTTTACAATCTGTTTGTATAAAATTTTCAGTGTTCTCTAAGTCCTGAATAACCTGATTCTACCTTGTGTCTCCTGATTTCTTTGTCTTAAATTCCTAATCAAATACTTAACATTTTCAGCCAAACAGAACAATTTTTAGTTCTCTACACATATTATAGATCTTCTTTTATAGTTTTTAATATGGTACTACACACTATACTTAACACATCCTCACTCACAAATTCTTACCATCCCTCAGGTATCCATGGTAATCAGTATAGCACAGCAGTTCAGAACATAGGTTCTGGAATAGACTGCCTAGGATTGAGTCCTAGCTTTGCCTCTTAAAAGGTAAACTGACTTTGGCCTGGTGTCTATAGCTCAGTGAGTAGGGCGCCAGCCACATACACTGAGGCTGGTGGGTTCGAGCCTGGCGTGCGCCTGCTCAACAACAATGAACACTGCAACCAAAAAGTAGCCGGGTATTGTGGCAGGTTCCTGTAGTCCCAACTACTTGGAAGGCTGAGGCAAGAGAATCACGTAAGCACAAGAGTTAGAGGTTGCCGTGAGCTGTGACACCACAGCATTCTACTGAGGGAGACAAAATGAGACTCTCTCTCAAAAAAAAAAAAAGGTATCTAACTTGGGGCCTGTTCCATAATGAAAATGAGCAACCAATTTTGGCACTTTGACAGTCATTAGCAATGATCCACTTCCTTCATACTTTACACTAGAGTTTGTTGTGTTATCAACAATAAGAATCACTAGTATAGAAAATACTATATTAGAAATAAAATGTTTAACGATTACAAATTACAAATATTATAAATATTACCAACCTGTCGATGAAAACTCGTTTTCTTCTACGGAGTCAGAGCTGTCAGACAATGAACTCTGATCACTCTTACTTTCTGAGGAATGATGCATTTCAGCCTCTTCATCTGGTGAAAGATCAACTGTTCTGGATACTAACAGGACATTTTTGTTAACATAAAAAGAAAGAATCAAAATAATGGAATCAGTAATTGAAATTCTGAACAACACATGCCTTACCTATAATATGGTGTTTCAGTATTACTCCACATAATTAAAATAGGTATATAGGTCTTTCTTCAACTTCTACTCTTTCTGAAACTGGATGGTTAATAAGCTTATAAAGACTTATTCTATTTGTATTATATTCATAGCTAATAAAATATTTCCAGAAGGATGCAACAAGAGAAGGAAATACTAGATAAAAATTAAAGGGACAAAAACTGAAGTAGTATTTAGAAAACAACAATGATGGCAGTGAGTAAGAAAATAGTAGTACAGAGTAAGTAGAAAAAGAAAAAAATATTATATATATATATGTGTGTGTGCTGTGCACACTGAAACCTGTCTTAAATGACTTAATATTCACAATTCTATAGAGTACATGGTATTTCTGGTGAGGGCACTAAGGACTGAAAAGACAAGTAACACCAACTTAGTGAAGAGGCCTTTCAACTTAATTCCATCCAACTACAAAATTTAGGCCCTCTTTATATTAAGTCTGGGGGTAAGAAGTACTATAATGAGCACTTTGGTCAAAATTAAAGCATAAGTCTATCTTTTCAGTGTGTGATTTGGGGAAGATCACCTAGTCTGTTTCGCTCAATCTATTAAAGATAACATTACAACATAAAACAAGGGTGTTGTAAGAATTGAATGAACAAAATGTAAAGAAATTCTTGACATTACTAATATGAAAAGATTTGTTAGTTTACAATAATTTGATAATATTCGTAAGTAAGCTTAAAATATAAGATTATATGGTATTATTTAGATTAAAATTTCACTTTAACTAGAAGATCTTCATAAAATTCAAAAATGTCTGGAGTAAAATTAAAATTTAAAAGACTAAAGGAAAATAGTTGCAACTTACAATTTTCTTAGCTACTGCTATTTTTGACACCTCTTTGAATTCCCAAAGCAAATTAACCTCTAAAAAGGGCTTCTCAAAACATGGCCCATCAATTCTTAGAGGTCCCTGAGATCCTTTCAGAGAGTCTGTGAAATCAAAACTACTTTCAGCACAATACTAACATGTTTTGTTCTTTTAACTTTGTTGACATTTATTTAATGAAGGCAAAGCAGTGGTGGGTAAAACTGCTGCCCCCTTACCATCAATCAAGGTAATAACACCAAATTGTAGTAGCAGTTATTGTATTCTTAATCACCATGCATTGGCAAAGGAAAAAAAACCAGTTTCAATTTTTTCACTTCATGAAAACACAAAATTATTAAGTTTATTAAATCTTGACCCTTGGATACGTCTTTTTAATATTCTGTATGAGAAGACAGAAATATAAATAATTTGTTGCATACTGAAATGCCATGGTTGCCTCAAAGAAAAGGGTCTACATGAGTTGCAAGCTGAACTAGCCCTTGCTTTCAAGGTGAGACATCATTTTTCATCTTGACCAAATAATTTACAAAACAATCAGGTTACTCAGAGATATCTGACAAAACCTTTGCTTAAACATGAAACAAGTTGGTTCAGCTCTCGTAGCTCAGTGGTTAGGGTACTGGCCACATACACTGAGGCAAGCGGGTTCAATATTGGTCCCAGCCTGCTAAACAACAGTGACAACTGCAACAACAACAAAAATAGCCATGCATTGTGGCAGGTGCTTGTAGTCCCAGCTACTTGGGAGGCTCAGGCAAGAGAATCACTTAAGTCCAAGAGTTTGAGGCTGCTGTGAGCTGTGACACCACAGCACCCTACCGAAGGCAACGTAGTAGGACTCTGTCTCAAAAACCAAAAACAAAAAAACAAAAAAACATGAGCAAAGTTGTGCCTATCACTTCAAGAATGAGAGATTTCAAGTGAAAACTGGAATTCTGGAAAACCTGTATCTTCCACTAGGAACTTAACAGCTTCCCAATACTTTATTGGTGATATTAAGTAATTTTTGATACTGTATAATAAAATGCATAAACAAGATCTACAAACTTACTATACACAAACTTTCCAAATAAGCAATGCACGAATTATCAGTTATGCAGGAGTAAAAGATCTATTCAAAGTGCCAAACAGACCACTGAATTTTAATGTAACAGAGACCTGTAGTAAGATTCTATGTAGCCACTAACCTGGAAGAAACTATTTTGATGACTTGTTAAGCTTTGTAATATTAAAGCACAACATCCTCACTGATCTAAAAAGGTTGTTAGGTACTAACTCTTTGCCACATGTTTGTGAGAGACAGCCTGTCTTTTATTCAAATACTTTGACCAAAACAACACAGCTCAACAGATTGTATGCAGAAGCTGTGGTGACAGTTCAGCTATCTTCTATTTATTTAAGACATTAAGGAGATTTGCAAACTGAAAACGATGCCACTCTTCTATTTTCTGGAAAACATTTTTCACAGAAATGTTACTTATCCTTATACATAATTTTTAAAAACGAATTAATACTATATAAAGTTTTATTTTAATTTCTAGTATGGTAAGTAGTGATAGAGTACAACCTACAGAAAGAAAAGCTCTTTGGGATCCTTAATCCTTTTTTTAAGATTATAAAGGTCCAAAGACCAAAAAGTTTGAAAACCACTGCTCCGGAAGTCAAAAGGCAACTGCTGGCCTTAATTGTCCTTGGTAAAGGGCAGATTTTAGGGTACAAAAGCAAATATAAAAGGTCATAACAAAGTCTAAGAAATCACTAAGATCATGAACCTGGAGGGTATTATGTCAAGTGAAATAAGCTAGGCACAGAAAGAGAACACTGCATGTTCTCACTTACATGTGGAACCTAAAAAGTTTGAATCACAGAAACAGAGAGCACAGTGGTGTTTACAGGGGTTGGGGTTGAGGGTGGTGGTGGTTGGGGATATGTTGGTCAAAGGACATAAATTTCATTTAAATAGAAGGAATAAGTTCAAGAGCTCTACTCTACATGACTATAGTTAATAACAACGTACTTCATACTCAGGGTAGATTTTAGTGTTCTCACCACAAAAAATATCTGAGATAAAGCATACACAATTAGCCAGATTTAGCTACCCTACATATTTCATACATCGTGTTGTACAAGTACATACACTTTTTTGTCAATTAAAAACTCAAGAAAAATCACTGACACCACTTTAATGGGACTAAAAACAGTGATTTTGGATCTCAAGACTAACCCCAAACCCTATTCCTTATTAAGCTACAATTCCAACTCAGAACAGCATTATTTTTGTAAACAACTTTAAGCTGCTTGAAATGTTTACTTAAAAACTTAAAGCTCCTTCAAAATAACTGCATTGTATTTAAAGTCATAACTGGTACAATCTACAGCGTCGTCCATCTCCGTTACACTACTTAGTGTGGCACATATTATCATTGATTTTTGCAAATAATTGACGAACAAAGAAAAAGAAAAAAGAATTTCCGAAAACCTGTCACTTAGAGATTTTTTAACGAACTATTCTCATTAATGTACCATTCTCATTATGTGTTTCTCAAAAAAGAAATTGGGCAAGCTTCCAAAAGGTACATAGAACTTTTGCCTACCTAACAGCACTAGGAATTATTGAACTCCGCTGTGACTATTTAGGTTCTTCATAAAGGCCAATTACTGTTACCATAGCTATAACTGGTGGGGTCATCTGATGGCGAAAACACAAAAGAGCCACCCAATTTACAGGATTCTCTCGACTACCCGAAGGCGCCCAGCAGGCAGGCGCAGGCAGCGGGCGAGCCCTCGCAGGTGGGCTGCCTCGCTCGCCGTTTCGCGACAGAGCGCGGCTGTCGGTCAGCAGCGGGTTACAGGAACCACTAGGGAAGTGCCCAGGGACGTCGCAGCCCCTCCGTGGTAGTACCTGGGACGCCCGCGGCGCGCCGGGAACTCGCCCAGACCCGGCCCCGAGCACCCCGGGCTCGGCGCGCCCGTCCCGCCGCCTCCCCGCGGCCTCCTCCAGAGGGCGGGCCTTCCTCCACAGATCCCGGGGCCGTCTGCCCTTTCGGCGTCTCCGACTCAGCAGACGGTTCCTCAGCGCCGTCGCTGTCGCTGGAATCGACTGGCCGCTGCCGAAAAGTCCTTTTAGGCCTGTGAGCCATCGCCGGGGTCCGAGCGCCGCGCGCGCCTTCGCCTCCTGCTCCTGCCAACCCGGGTCTTCCGTGACCGCCCCGGCTCGCGCGCCCGCCTGGCCTTGCCGCCGTGTGCGCGCGCACCCATTCCGCCCGCCGTCCCGGGCCGCTTAGTCGGCGCATGCGTACTTTGACTCCTTGGAGCTGGTCGGGCGAGCGCCGCTCCCAGGGCGGAAGGCGGGTAGGCTTTGCCTGGCTGAAGCAGCGCGGACCTTAGCCGAAGGATTTCCACAGCCTCCCGGGGCTGAGTTCTGCACATAGCCGCAGTCACGTGCTTTCTTGGCGCAAACCCCATCCAGGTATCAGGCGCTATGCTTTCTGTCCTGAAGTGGAAACCAGTTCCATTGGGTTATATTTTCAGAGAAAGCCCCTTCCAATCAAGAGTTAAAATAAACCCCCCAGGAATGTGTTATATATTCAGAGAAAAGCCCTTCCAATCAAGAGTTAAAATAAAACACCCAGGGGCGGGGTTGAGGAAAATGTCTCTAAAAGCTGAACTGCAAAATCAACGCATAAATGCGGACAGATAAGAAGAAATATGCTCACGAATAACTAAAACTCAGGTGATTGACCCAAGGCGTCAGGATGCCCTTGATAAGAAGTAGCAATCTCTTTGGAAATATTTCTTGCAGTTCCAATATAGTCCTGACTGACAGGAGAACTGATTTTCACTTACTCATTATAATAATTGTAAAGATAATTCATTCAATCCAGAAAAATAAGTGACTTAGAACTTTGTATCACAAGAAATTATATGTAACATACAAGGTCTGACAAGTTAACGAACTTGCCACAGTGCGACTTACCTTGGCAACGATGTACAAACAGTTCTGTAAGATTTCGTAACCTTGATGTGTCAGTGTCTTATAGCTTTGTTCATGATTTGCTGAGTGGAGTCTTATTGTTGCTGCGTTTTTTGTGTGCTATCCCCCAAATGTGGGAGTTTGAATGAGAGCAACCAACAAACAAATTTTCTTGTCTAACTTGGCAAGAGTGGAAGTGGAATCTGGGTCATGTTAGCCCAGGCTCATGGGGAAAATGCCATGAAGAAAATGGAATGGTACAAATGAAGTAAACATTTTTCTGAGGGGAGAGAAAGCATCACTGATGAAGATAAGTCAGGTGACTAGTCATGAACAAAACTGACAAAAACATTGCAAATATTTGTCAAATTGTGTGGTCAAAATCATTGGCTAACTATCAGAAGCACAGCAGACCAAGTAAACATGGATAGAGAAACAAGAAAATCTTAACTGAAAATCTTAGTATGAGAAAGGTGTCCAAGAAAATGGTCCTGCAAGGATTCACCATTGACTAAAAGCAAAGAGCTCACACCACAGTGTCTGTGATGGAGTTTTTAGCCAGTGAACAAATAACTGTATTGGATCACCCTCCTGACTCACCTGCTCTGGCCCCAGTGAGTTTTTCTTTACCCAAAGATAAAGGAAATATTCAAAGAATGACATTTTGATGACATTCAGAACATCATGGGTAACATGAGGATAATTCTGATGGCCATTCCAAAATTGCTTTGAAGTGTGAACTAGACACTGGTCTTGGTGCATAGGGGAGTACTTTGAAGGTGACTGTAGTGATTCAATAAGGTATGTAGCACTTTTTCTTTCTTTCTTTCTTTTTTTTTTGTGAGACAGAGCCTCACAGGTGTATGTGGTTGGCGCCTTAGCCAGTTGAGCCACAGGTGCCGAGCCGTAGCACTTTTTCCACGAGGAGTTTGCTTTTATATTATACGACTTTACCAGTTGATTAATAAAAGACTTTCAAGCATAAACTGTATTTCATTAAGTACAGCGTAGAGAATAGAAGTATAAATTCACAGAGAAAAAGCAATGATACCAAGGGTTTGTGTATTTATGAAATGAATGATATTGAATATTAAATAGGTTTTTACATTCAGGTTACATTAGGTACATTTCAATGAGCGATATAATTTTTATTTAAAAAGTCTCAATGTATGCAGTACGCTAGAAATTTCATTCTTTGCAACTGTCAAAACTTATGATGAAAACTTAGGTCTACCTAAAATTAGGAGTAATGAATTTTTAAAATTCATAGAAGAGTGTGCATGCAAAAGGGTATGAAACTACTCTACTGATTCTTTATTTGCTCAAAAGACAGAATAAAAAATTTCTTTCTTGGAAAGTCTCATAGGGATTATATTTTAAAAATCAATCAGAAAAGAGTCTCATAGATAAAATGGGCAGTGAAATATGTTTTGGTGGTATAAGCCAGTAAGCCAATTCTCTAGAAATTTCTCTCCTATCAGATTTCTGTAGCCATGTCTATCTGGGATAAAGCTAATAGGATTAGAATAGACACTTGAACCATGGTGGACAGGTAGATCCTTTCTCCAGAATATTAGTTCTGAGAATGAGGACACAATTTATTTCCTGCATTTACCAAGACCATAGCCTGTGAATATCTAAGCTCCCCTTAAGTGATGAAGTGGGATGTCCTGTGGACTCTGGTGAGCTGGTTGCAAAATGTTCAGAAATTGTGGAAGCCAATTGTTAAACACAGTCAATACTAAAAATTTAAGTAAGTTTGCAATTTAAAGTATATTATTAATAAAGGTAATAACTACTCAAAACTTGCTACTACCTGACTTTCACAACTTTTTACTGTTATCTAGGCTGCTGAGGTTTATGTCAAATGTTTCCGTATGGCAGAATTTTATATGATGTTGAGCTAAAGTACACCTATTACCAACTCCATGTTCAGTGATGTCATGTTAGTAGCTTAAAGTCATCCCTGTTAGGATACTTATGACACAGAAATTCGAAGACCTTATGAATCTGGGTTTTTCTTTCGGAGAACCAGATACTAGACATTCACCATAACTGACTCTGTTTCACCAGGGCAATATAGAAAGGGCTGAGTATTCCTGATGGATGTGGTCTCAGAACTCTTTTTTTTCATGGCTTTCCTCCATGAACTAATACTTCTAAGAATAAACTTGAAGAATCTTATAATAAAATAATATCAGTTGTCTTAACTTAATAATAACTTGCTGTAAAGAGAGACTTTTCTTGTTAAATCTTAGTAAAATAAGAGCACCACCTAACAGCATTTTTATTTGGATATTGGCAAATGGTATGAAAAAGATATTTTTAGAGACTAAAAATACTTGTGAAATCTGAAAGCATAGCTTCCTACCATGGGCCAAATGCTCCTAGTAACTAGAATACACTCTAAAGGCTAGAGGCCAGGGGGCAGGTTCCACTTGATATGGTGCTTTTCTCTATACCGTCTTTCCAGACAGAGAATTCCCAAGTCCTGCCATGGATGCTGCACTATTCTCCTATAACAGAGGAGAATGTCTTTCTAAATCACACCACCAAGTAGTTAATGCAAAACCAAACAGTAGCCTATGTTTTTAAAACTGTGAGGAGAATGAAGAAGATGGTAATGATTTGTGATTAGAGGGAAATCCAGTATTTTCTTATGTGCTTTTTCTTGTTTTTTTTTGAGACAGAGCCTCAAGCTGTCTCCCTGGGTAGAGTGCTGTGGCATCATAGCTCACAGCAACCTCCAATTCCTGGGCTCAAGCGATTCTCTTGCCTCTGCCTCCCAAGTAGCTGGGATTACAGGCACCTGCCACAACTCTTGGATATTTTTTGGTTGCAGCTGTCATTGTTGTTTAGCCAGCTCAGTTGTACATGGCTGGCGCCTTAGCCTCTTGAGCCACAGGCGCCGAGCCGTTCTTATACACTGTTAAAGAAACATACTAATCTGTTACCAATTCGGTCACCCTTATGCACCTACTAGTCCAGGCACCCTGCTAGGCCCTAGGCCAGTGCTCCTCAAATCCAGCATTCTCCAGAGCACCTGCGGATGCTGATTGAGCAGCTCTGTGGTAGGACCTGACAGTCTTCATTTCTAACACTCATTCAGGTGACATCAAGAATCCTGGTCTGAGGACCACACTTTAAATAGCAAGGTCCTAGAGCAGATACTAAGAAACGAAATGTTAATCATCCTTAAGAAGGTTTTTAAAAAGTTTTGAATTACTGGCTCGGCGCCTGTAGCTCAGCGGTTAGGGCACCAGCCATATACACTAGAGGTGGCAGGTTCGAACACAGCCTGGGCCTGCCAAAAAACAATGACAACTACAACCAAAAACATAGCCAAGAGTTGTGGCAGGTGCCTGTAGTCCCAGCTACTTGGGAGGCTTGGGCAAGAGAGTCACTTAAGCCCAAGAATTTGAGGTTTGCTGTGAACTGTGACCCCTTGGCACTCTACCAAGGGTGACATAGTGAGACTTTCTTAAAAAAAAAAGTTTTGAATCACTGAATCGCTGATGAACTTCATATCAGATTTTAATAGCATATAAAATGCTATTATGTACCTCAAAATTTAAAAACTATTCCTAAGAGGGAAAACTAATAACAAATCTATTCACAATGAAGAGGTTATCTAAGTATGGAAGTTACTCATCAAAAGGGACATCCTTCTGCACCTCCGCAAGACAGGTTCTCCACCAGCCTCCAAAATCAATTTTTGGTTGTTTACCTGTTTGAAAGATGGTCAGCAAGACAGAATTTACTGCCAATGTTGCTCAAAAGGCAGAAATTTATTTAAAGATAATCTAAGTGTAATGTTGGTGTTTTATTTCAACGTCACCAACTCACAATCCATGTTCAACTGAAATGGGAAAACACAAGGCAGAGTTCAATGTTTTCCCCTGATTTCAGAACCATCAGCTAATGTGGACTAGTTGCTTACTTCCCCCTTTTGGAAGACACTGCCTCCCCTGAGAGGGCCCTCTCTTACACATTTTGATGTTCCATAACTAGTCTAGTGTCTAGTGTACAATTAACATGCATGCAACAAACTCAAAGGGCAGATGAGGCCATTCTAAGCCACCTGTGTTCCATCATAGTAATGAAGCCAGAAAACAAATCACTTTATTTAACTTGCTGGATACAAACATGTTAAGAGGCAGGTGATACACTATTGAGAAGGAAAGGCAAAAACTCTAAAACATCAAACAAATATTTGTTTTATTTTATTTATTTATTTATTTTTATAGAGACAGAGTCTCACTTTGTCCCTTCAGTAGAGTGCTGTGGCATCACACAGCTCACAGCAACCTCCAATTCCTGGGCTTAGGCGATTCTCTTGTCTCAGCCTCCTGAGTAGCTGGGACTACAGGCGCCTGCCACAGCACCTGGCTATTTTTTTGTTTTGCAGTTTGGCTGAGGCTGGGTTTGAACCTGGGGCTGGCGCCCTACTCGATGAGCCACAGGCGCGGCCCCAAATATTTGTTTTAAAGGGGAGAAGAAAATAACATTGAGTTTCTTTGGGAATTGCCTGGATGGGAGAGGAGAAAAATGACAAGAATTTATTTCATCAAAGGGGAGGAATCTTGAGTTGTTGCCTCTGTCCCCAGAGAAAGCAGAGTCAAGGCTCTGGGATCGAGTTGACAGATTTAGAAAAAATATTGGTGCTCAGGAAAATCTAAATTTCAGACAAACAAGGAATATATATATACACATACGTTTATATAAGTATAAATATGTTGTATACATTATTTGGGATGTACTTGAGTGGGGCATTTTAGAACCCTAGTCTTAGGTAAAGAAATGAGAAGAATTTCAAAGGGTGGAGGGCAGGGGTGGTGGGCATGGTTCTGGAACTGAAGGAGAAATGACTATTTTTGAGAAGTTCCCAATTATGGGGGTTGGAGTGGGGGAGAGGGGCCTTTAAGTTTTGGTGCTATTTTCTGCCAGACCTTTAGTAAAGCTCTGCTCTGTACACAATCTTAACACTGCTGCTGGGAATGAAGGACTTGGCAGCTGAGGTCAGGGTGGTAGATGAGGAAGGGCTGGTGCTGAGCTGCGAGTGTCACAGTAGAGAGTGAATGACAGGTGAGAACCAAGGTGCTGAGCACACCAACTGAGGAGTGGCTGGGGGAGAGACCCTTCCCCAAATGCACCCAAGAAAGTACCGTCTCAAAGGGAAAGATGCTCTGGAGGGCTGCATATGAACACAGGAAAAGAGCAGCCAAACAGCAAGAATGGCATTTCTCCAAACAGCCTCTCTAAGTACCTATGTTTATCACTGCCTTGTATTAGTTCTCTTTTTCATGAATACTAAAAATTATTTCCCCTCCCCAGAGGATAAAGATAATGTCATAGTTCTTATTTGCCCCTCACTGTACTTACAATGTATTTGCAATACTAGCTTATTAATTAACTGATTGATCATTATGAGGCATTGCATTATTCCCCTTTTATGTAATTTAGAGTTGTAGAAGTTAACAATTGGAGAAAACTGGCATATAAAACATTCCAGACTTCTGGAAATCAATGTCATATATACCCAAGAAGTCTCTTTTCCCTTTAAAGTGAAATGACAATTTATTCAGCTTGTTTTGCTATTTAATGGTGTGTTCTGAGCTCCCTCTAGTGAGAGAAGTGCTACTTACAGAAGGATTGTACAAAATGATATTTTAGAAATTGACTACTTTCTTATTAGAAAGCTGTTTTTTCATTCTCTCTTATTATAAGCAATATATATATTTTCTTTTTAAAGCAACTTCCTCAGGGGAAAAATCTTGGGGAAGTCATGTTTGTAAAAAAATATTACTGTTCCTTGGGAATTTAAAAAACTTTGTGAAAACACACCCAGAAAAATATGGAACTGATTGTACTTTCATTTTTTTTTTTCAGCATCTGTTTTTTGAGCACTTAGTGTGATAGGAGCCCTGTCCTGGAACTAGAACATCATAAGACATGGGGTACTGTTCCCAAAGGTTTCAGTAACTAAATTAACCCTGGGGACCTGGCTTTTTGAAAATACTTTCTGATATCCTGGAATCTCCAGTATTAAGAATTTTCTGTTTTAGATCCTAACTTTCAAAATGAGTAGATGTCTTTGAGCTGCCACTCTTGTGTGCTTGAACTAATCTATTGATTAACTATTAAGTACGCTAAGGACTGTCAAGAAAATCTATTGATCAAGCAAAGGCAAGTTTATAAAATCAACTACAGGAGGGGAGAACACTGCCTTTACAGAGTCTTACAAGTGTCTGAAAATGGAAAAAATAAGGCAGGATATTTATAGGATTTTAAAGCCTGGGCTGCATGATTTTTAAAAATAATTTTATTGTTGTCAGACACATAAGAGGATAAGACTACCCTCTTAACAGAATTTCGAGAGTATAGTACAAGTTTGTCAACTACAGGGTCAGTGTTGTACAGCAGGTCTCTAGAGGTTATTTATCTCACATACCTGTTGACTCGTGACTTCTCATTTTCCCTTTCCTGCAACCTCTGGCAACTACAATTCTACTCTCTAATTTTATGAGTTTAACTGTTTTAGACACCCCATATGAGTGGAACTGAACCACATTTGTCTTTTTTTTTAATGTGTTAGGTAGTATTCCTTCTTTTTCTATATTTTGGAAGAGGTTTAATAATATAGGTACTAGTTCTTCTTTAAAGGTTTGGTAGAATTCTGATGTGAAGCCATCTGGTCCCCGGCTTTTCTTTTTAGGGAGATTTTGTATAGTTGATACTATTTCGGAACTTGATATAGACCTGTTCAACATTTCCACTGCATTCTGGCTAAGTCTTGGTAGGTGGCGTGCTTCCAAGTATTGGTTAATTTCCTTGAGGTTTTCATATTTCTGAGAGTAAAGTTTCTTGTAATATTCATTAAGGATGTTTTGAATTTCTGAGGGGTCTGTTGTTATTTCGTCTTTAGCATTTCTGATTGATTAAATTAGAGATTTTACTCTTTTTTCCTGATTAGGTTAGCCAAAGGTTTATCTATTTTATTGACCTTTTCAAAAAACCAACTTTTTGATTTATTGATCTGTTCTATAATTCTTTTGTTTTTAATTTCATTTAATTATGCTCTAATTTTGGTTATTTCTTTTCTTCTGCTGGGTTTGGGGTTGGAATATTCTTCCTTCTCCAGTTGCATGAGTTGCATAACTCATTTAAATGAGTTAAATTGTTAACTTCTCTTTCCGTTTTCTTGAGGAAGGCTTGCAGAGCTATAAATTTCCCTCTTAGGACTGCCTTTGCAGTATCCCAGAGGTTCTGATAATTTGTGTCTTCATTGTCATTTTCTTCCAAAAATTTGGTAATTTCCTTCTTAATCTCGTCTATGACCCAGCTATCCTTCAGCATAAGGTTATTTAGCTTCCATGATTTTGTATGAGTATGCAGATTCCTGTTGCTATTGAGTTCAACTTTTATTCCATGATGGTCGGAGAAGATGCAAGGAATAATTTCTATTCTTTTAAATTTGCTGAGATTAGACTTGTGACCTAAGATGTGATCGATTTTTGAGTATGAGTTTTGGTGCTGAGAAGAACATGTATTCAATTTTATTAGGATGAAATATTCTGTAGGTGTCTGTTAAATCCAGTTGTTGAGTGGTTAAGTTTAAATCTAAAATTTCTTTACTTAGCTTCTTTTTGGAGGATCTATTCAACACTGCTAAAGGAGTATTAAAATCTCCAACTACTATGGAGCTGGAGGAAATCACATTACTCATGTCTATTAGAGTTTTTCTTATAAATTGCAGCACAGTCTGGTTGGGTGCATAAATATTAATAATTGAAATCTCATCATATTGAGTGGTACCTTTAACAAGTATGAAATGCCCGTCTTTATCCTTCTTTACTTTGGTTGGTTTAAAGCCTGTTGTATCTGTAAATAAGATTGCGACACCTGCTTTTTTTCTATTTTCCATTTGCCTGGAATATAGATGACCATCCCTTCACCTTGAGTCTAAATTTATCTTTTAAGCTAAGGTGAGATTCTTGTATGCAGCAGACCTCTGGCCTGAGTTTTTGTATCCAGTCAGCCAACCCATGCCTCTTTAGAGGACAATTTAAACCATTCACATTAATTGAAAGTAATGATAAATCTTTAGAAAGTCCACTGGACATTTTTAGTCCTTTTAGTCACTGTGGAACATGAAATTTGATAAATAGTTTCTGGGTGAGTTTACTTTTGTGGTGGAGTTTTTGTTGGTCATTGTGGAGGATAGGTCTGATAATATCCTGGAGAGCTGCCTTAGTTATAGCAAATTTCTTCAGCATGTGGATGTCATTGAAGTATTAAATTTCTCCATTGTAAATGAAACTCAGTTTATCTGGATACAAGATCCTGGGTTGAAAGTTATTTTGTTTTAGGAGATTGAAAGTCAATGACCATTCTCTTCTAGCTTGAAAGGTTTGATCAGAGAGATCTGCAGTTATTCTAATATTCTTCCCCTTGTAGGTAATGGATTTCTTATACTTGGCTGCTTTCAGAATTTTCTCCTTCATATTAATTTTCGTGAACTTAATTATGATGTCCCTGGGGGATGACTTACTTGGGTTGGGTCGTGCTGGGATTCTGAAACTGTCTGGTATCTGAATTTCAGAATCTCTTGGCATGTCTGGAAAGTTCTCTTTCATAATCTCATAAAGAAGAGACTCTGTGCCTTGTGATGCCACTTCATCATTTTCAGGTATCCCTATAAGG
>CAUYON010090651.1:0-28528 GCA_963573935.1 Arctocebus calabarensis
AGCTGGAGTGAGTGTGTGCAGCCATGTGTGAGTGCGTGTGTGCCAGCTGGAGTGAGAGTGCAGCTGTGTGTGAATGAGTGTGTGCCAGCTGGAGTGAGTGTGTGCAGCCATGTGTGAGTGCGTGTGTGCCAGCTGGAGTGAGAGTGCAGCTGTGTGTGAATGAGTGTGTGCCAGCTGGAGTGAGCGTGCAGCCGTGTGTGAGTGTGTGTGCGTGAGTGCGTGTGTGCCTGCTGGAGTGAGCGTGCAGCCGTGTGTGAGTGTGTGTGCGTGAGTGCGTGTGTGCCAGCTGGAGTGAGCGTGTGCAGCCGTGTGTGAGTGTGTGTGTGAGAGTGCGTGTGTGCCAGCTGGAGTGAGCGTGCAGCCGTGTGTGAGTGTGTGTGTGTGAGTGCGTGTGTGCCAGCTGGAGTGAGCGTGCAGCCGTGTGTGAGTGTGTGTGTGTGAGTACGTGTGTGCCTGTTGGAGTGAGCGTGCAGCCGTGTGTGTGAGTGTGTGTGCGTGTGTGCCTGCTGGAGTGAGCGTGCAGCCGTGTGTGAGTGCCTGTGCATTTAGTCTGGTGTCTCCCCCGGGGGTGATTTGCACAGGGGCACAGATGGGTTGTGCCTTCCGTAACTGAAGGAGATTAGGTTTGTTAATCCCAAACCGCCAAGGGCTGGCTTTGGGTGGGGTCAGTCTCCTGGCACCTCCCACCCTGCCCCTCCTCCCGGCTGTGCCTGCGTGGCCGTGACGCGCCCTCGCCTCTGGTCTAGGAAGAAGCCCCTGGAGAAGCACAAGAAGCTGCTGTGGTACTACGTGGCCTTCTTCACCTCGCCCTTCGTGGTCTTCTCCTGGAACGTGGTCTTCTACATCGCCTTCCTGCTGCTCTTCGCCTACGTGCTGCTCATGGACTTCCATACGGTGCCCCAGCCCCCCGAGCTGGTCCTCTACGCGCTGGTCTTTGTCCTCTTCTGTGACGAAGTGAGACAGGTAGGACCACCTCCGGGCCGGCTGCCCCGTCCTCTCCTCAGTGAGCAGTGCTTTTCAAAATAAGTTGCTCCTGAAGGTCAACAGTCATCATTTCCCAAAATAAATGCTGCGCTTAGATCGGTAGCAATGAGATCTCTGAGAGCCGCGCTCACCCTTGGCGAGGGTCGCTCCATTAGCGGTAATAGATGGAGATGAATTAGTCAGGAATGGGACGCGTTCAAAGGGAAGAGAGAGCTCGGATTTGAGCCGCTGCCCTCATCAGGAGCGGTTGTGTGCCTGCTGAGGCCACGGGGACTGTCAGGACTTCCCTGCTGAGAGCCTCCTAACATGTCAGAGCGGCAGCGTTTCAAAGTCCTGTGAGTCACTGGATTTTAGGAACTTGGTGCAAATTCTTCTGCATGCTTCCCTGTGGTTTCTTGGGCTTTGCAATTTTTTAGAATCTCCCTCCACCACTGAATCCAAAACTCTAGCCCAGACCTCCCGTGCAGTAGGGGTTTCCATAGTAGTTGGAGAAATACATGTTTGAGGCGAAGGATGCTGCTGTCCCTGGACCATGATAAAAAGTCATCCCAGCAAACCTTTCCAGACTTAGCAGCAGTTTACAGATTGTTTGAGAACTGCTGTTGGTGTCCCTTCTCTCGTCCCTTCTGAGACCAAATCCAAAAACATGCATCAACGTAGCAAGTGTGTCCTGGGAATGTGCAGCTGGTGACACGCCCTGGCACCTGCTGTGGAGAGCTGCACGGGGAGGATGCTGTTCTTGCCCCTACAGAGTCACTGACGGGTGTCAGAATCCTAATTGGCTTAAACCATCATGCCAACGCTGGGAGAATTGGTTTTTTTTTTTTTTTTTTTTGAGGACTTCTACAAGTCCTGGGTTGAGAAAGATTTGAGGGTCTGTGTGTCTCAGCAGGAGCGAGTCCTGGTCAGTGAGTGAGTCTGCAGAGGGTGTGAGCAGGGAGGGTCATGGCACCAGTGCCCTGTGCCTGCCTTCCCTCACTGGTAGGATGGAGGTGCTGAGGGGGCGATGTGGGGACGGAGGAGGGATGATGAAGTGACACTCAGCAGGGTGGGACACAGCAGGATTATCAGGCTTTCTAGGTCCTGCTAGGGTGCAGGAGTTTCTGTAGCCTCAGATCACCCTCCCTTCCCTGTTAGTTTGCGTGGCTGCCGTGGCAGTGCCCCACAGACAGCATGGCTGACGTGACAGAGGTTTGATGTCTCGCAGTTCTGGAAGCCTGAAGTCTGAGATCGTTTGTTGGCAGGGTTACTCCTCTGAAGGCCAGATGGGTCTGTCGTCCTCTCCCCATGGCAGTCTTTACTATTCCTTGATTTGCTGAAGCATCACTGCGATCCCTGCCCTCACGTCCATAGCGTGTTCTCCCTGTGTGTGTGTCTGTGTCCCCATTCCCACTTTTCATAAAGATCAAGGCCCATCCAACTTCAGTGTTACTTCACCTTTGCCTTGTTAGTTATTTCTGCAGTGACCCTATTTCCAAACGCGTCCATATTCCCAGATAGTGGGGGATAGGACTTCAGTGTATGAATCTGGGGGGACACAGTTCTACTCATGTCACCTGCCACCTTGTCTCTTTCTCTCAGTTGCCACCGTTTACTTCTTAGTTCTGTGTTTCAATTACTGAGTGCTGGCAGCAGCAAGGGTATATGAAAATACCCTGCTTGGGCGAGGCAGAGAAAGATGGAAGAGATTCAGCATTGAAAGAGGACGGGCCCTGACCAGAGTGAGAAAAGCAGAGGACAGGAGCCCGAGCCAGTTATAGGGGCTCCTGCGGCACAAGGGCAGGTGTTTTCTGTCTCCCAATTGTTGTACCTGAAAATGGGTGTGGTCGAGTCCCAGTCTCAGTTTCTCATTCCTCCATTCATGTTGGACCCCAGGGGCAGGCACAGGAGCTGGGTGGACACAGTTCTGGCAGGTGTGTGTGTATTTAATAAATGAATTGAGGAGGCGGGATCTTCATAATTCAATGCGAGAGTCATGGGCTGTGTGCGTAGCCTTGGTGATGGCTCATGAGACCAGTGCTTGGGCACCGTGGGGGAAGCCCCACCTGCACCTCTGGCATAAATGTGCTCATGGGCATCCTTTCAGCAGAGGGTGCTTGGTGGCCTCTTTTTGGAATGGTTGGTAAGAAGTCAAAAGTCTTCTTCCTGCTCATTTATAGGCCTGGTGTTCCTAGATGTTATTCACCCGGTCATGTCCCTGCCCCGTCTCCTGCTGCAATAAGGCACGGAAGCTTTCGAGTCCACATGTTACTTGGTCCCTTCTGGCATCTATAGAAGCCACAGAGCCAGGAGAGGGACTTACTCCGGGGCCCTGTGGAAGGCAGAGCTTGTCCTGGGTGGAAGGACAGAGAGATGCATCTTGGTTTACATCAAGTATTTCATGAGTGCATTTTTCCTTCCAGCAAACATTTACTGGGCATCTACTATTTGCCAGACACTGTTCTAGGCATTGGAGATACTGTAATGAACCAGACAAATATCTCTGCCCTTCTGGAGCTTTCCACCAGTTGGAGATGATTTCTGGGAGCTTTCAAGGAGAGGGGAGGAGCACTGGAGCAACACAGAGGGGGCGAGTCTCACAGTTGTGGGGCCGTGGGTCCCGGGGACTTGCAATGGTAAAGCCCGAATTTGTAAATAGCCGACCTTTCCATGTCAGTTTTGTGTGTGCACTCAGCTCCAGAAGGGCAGAGATATTTGTCTGGTTCATGACAGTATCTCCAATGCCTGTGCGGTCACGCAGGAGGAGACTCAGCACATTTTGCTTGCCGAAGGCCCTGGGCAGGTGTAGGATGAGGTGTTGATCAGGGAGGACACAGACCAGACAGGGACACTGGGTGGGAGTGGACGGCAGGGGCAGTTGGCATGCCTATCCCGTCTGCCTTTATCATGGGTGATGCTGGCTACAAAGGGGAGCAGTGCAGAATTATCTTTGAATGGGTCAGTTTTAATTCAGCAGCACTGAATTCAACAGCATATGAAAGCAATAGGCCTGGCAGCCTGTGCCAAGAGGCAGCAGCTGAAACCAAGGCCCAGAGAGGCTAAGCGGCTGCCCAGAAAGTGGCACCTCGTGGTTCTGAATCTCAGCAGCTTCTCCCCATGTTGCTCTTCAGATCCCACTTGCTCACTCTGCTCTGGGCTCGTCCACTTTCAATGCTCACTCGGGGCTCTGCCCTCTGCTGCCTGAGGTCTTTAGCAGCCTTTCAGCTCTGCTCTGGGGTCCTCAGGGCGTCCAGGGAACACAGCCACCAAGATGCTTGTTGTTCAGAGAATCAGACACTGGAGGTCGCTGTTTCTCTTCTTGTCTGCAGACTTGTGCCTTTGCCGTCCTGAAGGTGGTCGGTCCTCTGGAAGAAAGAGTTCTGCTGGCCTGGTGCTGTCCTCATTAACCTAGGTCCCACTAGTTAGGGGGCAAAAACCCCAGACAGGTTCTACCTGTTTTAGACTGTGTCTGGGGTCGAAAGGTTTTAGTGTTAGTGTCTACCTCTGTGCCCTGGCCAGCATGCACATGTTGGTATGCTGATTTGGAATTTTGAACTGAGGCAGTCAATAAGTGCAAATACGGTTGCTAAATAACCCTTGGTTCCATTAAACAGACAGCATGGATGTTTATTTAAAATGGGATAACCCCATTGTGACTTCACAGAGCCGGTCAATCTTGAAACCCATTGAATTTCTAAATCCTAATATGAAGAAATACGGTCTTGGCGTTTTATGAATACAGCCTATCTCTGGCATTCTGCTCAGAAAAGGAGCCTCTTTTCATTTTCAAAAGTGTTTTCTTTCTGCAATGGTACCTTGGAGGCCCAGAATTGACCCACTTGATGTCTCCTGCCTTGTGGGCCAGCTTCTGAAGGTCACCTGGGCCTGGGCTGGGCTAGGGCAGTGCAGGTGGACTGGTCCCTACCTGCCTAGGAGACTAGGTCTTAAAGGGAGGAACTGGCAGCAGGTGGGGCCTGTCTCAACCACCCTCATCTTGCCGGGCACTAGAAGAGCAGATGGCTGTTGGTGGATGATAACGGGGACTGCTGGGGCCAGCCAGATGGGCAGGTCCTGGTGCTTCCCGGAGGATGCCACTCAGTGGCTGAGCCTGAGGGTTAGTCTTTGTGGAATGCCATCAAACTGGGACTACTTGAACCTTGGTTTTGTAATGCCCTCTCCCTTGTGGTCCACTCAAGTTTTATTTGCATTTGTAAATGAAGGAAAGGAAATCCTCCTTGAGACGTTGACGGTGTGTCCTGAATCCCTTCCATGTCTGAGATGGTAGGGTCTCTGTGGGATCTGAAGAGGCAAGGCGACATGGAGAGAAGCTGCTGAGATTCAGAACCTCGAGGCTGACACTTTCTGGGCAGCTGCTTAGCCTCTCTGGGCCTTGGTTTCAGTTGCAAAGTGGGAAATGTAATATCCGACTCTCAGACAGACTTACACTGGGGAGCTCTCTGAGTCAAATGACCACGCACTGTGCTCCTTTGGGGACGCGTCTTTGCTGCGTTCCTGCCTCGCACAGTGCTGGTTCCTCATGTGAACTCACCTGGGGCTTCAGTGTCACCCCACGCCACACGTCATCACATTTCCTTTTCAACCTGTTTAACATCCATCTTGGGTCCCACAGGATGGTGGATTTCTTGAGAATCAGCATTGTACCTAATCTGCTGTCTTTGTGTCCCGGGAGCCTGGGTTGGGGGATTCCGTGTGCTCTTAGGAAATCTACTTTGAATGGGTGGTCAAAGGAAGGGGCTAGATGAGCACCCTGGAACCACTGGGATCCAGCCGACAGGTGCTGTAAAGGCTGTCCCGGCGCACTCTTCTAAGGGGTGGTCCTTTCCCTCTGCTCAGTGTTTTCCCAAACTGTCATGACTGATGCACACACTGTCTCCATCAGTCATTTCTGTGACCACATCTGTCTTCACAGGTGCCACTTACAGCACCTGTGTATAATTTTTTTTTTAAAAAGGTTTCTTTTATTTTTATTTAAGTTAATTATATTTCAAATTAATACGAGGGTACAAAGTTTTAGGTTGCATTGCTCTCACTTCCAAGGTAAAGTTCCTGTTGTGGTGTTGAGCCCTTCACCCAGGGGATGGCTGAACACCCTCCCTTTGCATACCTCAGCTGAGACGCCGCCAATTGCCCTCCCCGCTCCCTCCTCTCCCCTCCTTCTCGATAGACTATATTTGTGTTTTATTGTTCATGTGTGCATGTAATTGTTTCTATATTAGAAACAATATCCAACGTAGTCAATGCTAACGTAAAAAGGTTTCTTTTAATCAAGATGTTTTATCGCCATATTCCAGGAAAATTATATAGTAAATAGATACATCTATGATGACAAGAGTATGGGTAACACCTTCTAGAATTGTACAGTGCACAGCTTGTGCCACCGTACGTGGCTAGACGTTCTGAATTTGACTACATAGGTCATACTTGCTCTCCGCATGTTCACCTTAAAAAAACAGTGGTAGGGCTTACTTGGCACATAAAAGATGCAACAAGCACATCAATGACTCGAAAAAGACCTGGAAAAAAATGAGTAGACATTTAAAAATCTGGAAGTGGTTGATGTTCAAGCTGCTGATGTCCCCTCTCTCTCCCTTTCTGTCACAGTGGTACGTAAATGGGGTGAATTATTTTACCGACCTGTGGAACGTTATGGACACGCTGGGCCTTTTTTATTTCATAGCAGGAATTGCGTTCCGGTGAGTGATCCTCAGCCCTTTCCCTGGCGCTAGGTGTTTGGGGCACAAAAGTGGAGAATAGCTCTTTGTACATTTCAGTTCCGAGGGAAGTCTGTTGTTTTGTTTGGTTCTGTTTCCCCCATTGGAGATTTTGACAGAAGGCCATGGTGTCTGCTTTTCAGAGACACACCTTGTTTGGCACAAACTGGTGTTTCCTCCCTGCTCCTTCCCAGTGACTAGTCATTAAAATGGGATTCAGTCATTTACAATTTTCTCTTTGTTCCTATAGACATTGGGAAGGGATCATTAGAAGTTGGGGAGTGAAGACAATGATGAAGCTGTTAAATGTCATATAGATTTGTTTCACTTCAGGCCACGTGATCTGAAAGGCACTTAACTTTTACTTGAATGGTGGCCGTGGCATCTTCCCTCCCAGTTACAAGCATTTTTCCTCAATCCCAGAACCAGAGTATGGTAACAGGAAAGCCAATCCAAGATTACCAGGAAAGGCAAACACCAAAGGACCCACATGCGGTAGAGAGATTGGGGTGTGCCATGCCTGTGTTCCTCCAGGCCTCTCTTCCCTGAATAGCTTTAGGACAAAGCTAAAAATTATATCTGAGCAGTGCTTTTAAAGGGTGTCACTTTGCAGAGAAACTTACGCACACCTATAAAGAGTCAGACAGTTTATACTGAGTGCTCACCCACCAATCTGAAGGGCTAAAAACTCCATTTCTTCCTCGAATAACCTCCCTTTCTGTGTGAGTTGAAGTTCCCTGCATTTGAACCACAGTTGACTGGACGTGACTCCTACATGGTTCCAGTTAACAAGCACATAGAGCTTTCAGTGAGCACATTAGCAGGGGGTTAGCTAATCAGAGGGTCTGGTGTGAACAAGGCAAGTGTCATGAACGGGCAGCTGGCAAGGAAAGTCACAAATGGCTGGAGGATGTGTTTGGAACCAGCAATATTAGAGCAGCCTGTGAGCCAGGACAGTCAGAGGTGATGTGATGGGGACCCTGCAATGGTGTCTGTGGATGAGAGCTCTGTCTAGTGTGCTGTCCTTGCCTTCAGGGCTCTCTCTTGTCCTGGACTCTACTTGGGCCCACCAGGGTAGGAGACCAAGGCCTTGGGTGGGTGGTGTTCCTGGCCCGCTTCCACTCACCCAACCTCCCAGCTCTTGGCTGGCTCGTGTCATCAGTTTATTTGCAGAAACAAAACTTTGACATGTTTTGTCAACATCTCACAAGTTCTCATCCCACTTTTTCTATAGGCTCCACAATTCTAATAAAAGCTCTTTGTATTCTGGAAGAGTCATTTTCTGCCTGGATTACATTATTTTCACTCTAAGGCTGATCCACATCTTCACCGTAAGCAGAAACTTGGGACCCAAGATTATAATGTTGCAGAGGATGGTAAGAGCCAACAATATTCTCAGTCATCATTTTTCTTGCTGTCCTCAGAGTTCCTTTAATTGTTGACAGGAAGGATTTTGTCCTTAGAATAACTACTGCATTTCACAAGCAGTAAGGTTTACTTTCTTTGATGTGTTTCATCAGGGGCTTCTCCCAGGTTAAAATTTAACAAAAGATAGTTGTCAGGAGCAAAGAACCCCATTCAGTGCACTGCTAATAACATCACACTGATTTAGATTTTATACTATACAATGTGCTTTCATTCGAGTCTTAACAATTGGCTAAGAGTGTAGCAAGGGGATGGACTTTTATACCAGTTTTAGAGATGTGAACAGGTGAGTCCAAGGAGGTTGGTATACTTAAGAAGTGTTGCCAGATTCACTGTGAAGGCTGAACCCTAAATCTCATAACTGTGTACTGTAGATACAGGGAAAGACAGTGCCAGACTGTCTGACAGGATTGCACACTGATGGTGAAGCTTCCCTAAGTTTGTTTCCCAGATGACCCAAACCTCCGCTGTTTCCACCTTTAAATCGACAGCATTTGGATTAGCTCATCTGGAAGTCCTTTTCCAATGCTGAGGTTCTTGGAGTTTGTGGTTTTAATTCAAAGCATATCTGAGGCATCCAGTCACCATGAAGTCATGCTATGTGGGCAAAAATTAAAAAAAAAAAATTAAACTGTTCATTCTTATCTAATAAGGATGGTTTTTATTTTTCAAAAAACCAAACAAAAAAGACCCCCCCAAAATAATGAAAATAATTTAGGGATTTGAAGAATATGAACCACTTTTTTTTTCATGGTGTATCTGGCTTTTTTCCTTTAATTTTTAGAAATTTGTTTATCTAAGCAAAGATAAAGTATATGGGGTATGTGAGCAGTTCTGTTCCATGCACAGATTGGTTAGTGGCCCAGCCAGGGCATTAGGGCTTCTCCTGCCCGAACAATGCACATGGTGTGGAATGAGGGGTGAGACAGAGGGACCCTCCCAATCGTAGGTCCCTCCTTTGTTCTCGAGCTGGCTCTCACTTAGAAAGCGTGCAGCAAAAATGCATCCATTGGTTTTAATTCTAGAATTTAGATGTCCCAAGACCTGAAGATGATGTCAGTGGTTTTTATAAGTTAGTGCGTGAACTCCGGTGACTTAAATTGTCCCGGGCCTGGGACCTCTGCCCTTCTCTGGGGTCCACTGAGAATGGCCAGGCCAGCTGGTCCAGGCAGCCGTGGGTGCAGCCCTGACTTCGTTCTGATGTCCAGCTGGTCCAGGCGGTCGTGGCCGTGGCTCTGACTTCGTTCTGATGTCCTCTCTTGGCAGATGATCGATGTGTTCTTCTTCTTGTTCCTCTTTGCGGTGTGGATGGTGGCCTTTGGGGTGGCCAGGCAGGGGATCCTCAGGCAAAATGAGTATCGCTGGAGGTGGATATTCCGCTCAGTCATCTATGAGCCCTACTTGGCCATGTTCGGCCAGGTGCCCAGTGACGTGGATGGTAAGCCTGACGTGGCTCAGGTGGGTATGATGGGAGGAGAGGGCGACTTCCTGAACCCGCCTCCAGGGCTGACCTCCACTGGCATGGATTGAACAAACTAATCCCTCAAAACTTTTCTTTTCCCCTAAGCAATATTTTATGTCAGCCTTGCTGACTTGTGCCCAATGTTTCAATTTTTAAACCTTTTTAAAAAATAGTGTTTCTCTTATTTTCAGTAACAGGTCCTTCCAACTGAAATCAGAAGGACCCCCTAGCTTAGCAGTGTGTATTTCGAGTCACTCCCCTATGACAGAGTGACTGGGAGCCCCCTTCTTTCAAAAAGAGCAATATTGAAAACCTCACGTTGGAACCCGGAATGGAAACTTTCAGCAGTAGCCCGTGCCGGTCGGATTTTGGAGGCTAATGGTGACACAGACCCAGTTTGCACGAGGCAAGTGTGGCTGTGCAAACCGGGCATGTCTGGAAGGCGCTAGCTGGAGTACCTTGCCGACACTGACGGCAGCCTGGGCTCAGTACGTCCTATCCCGCCACCGTACAATGATCCCGATGGTTTCTTCCAGCCTGTGCCTGCTGCCGTGGTCACGTTTCTCATCCCCTTCATTTTCTCTGTGCGCCCTTGGCCTCGTGCCAGTCTCTCTGCTCTGTCCGCTGAAGCCTCTCCCAAGGCTGAGAAGCAGCCCTGTTTCTGTGCAGCGATGGAAGGCACCTTTTGTCATCGCTGTGCTTTACGCCATGCTTGCCATTTCACACGAGCTCAGACGCAGCTCATCCCCCTGACCACCCTCCACGCTGCACTGGCGGCTTTAGTCTCAGGTGGGGGGCGGCCCCTGGGATCTCAGGAGAACGGCAGGTGGGGTTTAGACACCAATGCACTGTGTGCTCTGGGAAGCAGCTCCACCTGGCTGTCCTCGGTTCTATGAGGGCCAGACCCGCCGTGGCACGTCTCAGACGAGGGTCTCTGGTCCAGCACTACTCTCAGAGGCCACACGTATGTGTCCACTGCCTGTCCTTGGAGATTTCCCACACACACCTCAGCACGTCCCAGTGAGCTATCTCAATGCTGACTTCCAGGTGCTGACCTGCTCCGCGGAGGAGGGTCTGACACCACCATCCCCGCAGCTGTGCCTATCACAAGCCTCAGTGTCATCCTTGCCACTGCCTCTGACTTCATCCCCCATCCGATTCCTCAGCTAGTTTTATCTCCTAAATGTTTCTGCTTTTCTCACCCCCAACCCCAACCCATCCTCATCGGTGGCCTGCCCGATTCTGAGTCTCAACCTCCCTCCGGGCCCCTCTGCCTCCTGAGCTCCGCTGCAGCCACGTGGTCCTTTCTCCTCTGCTGAAGAACATGCACTGTGTGGTCCTTCTGGCTAAAATGGCCTGATGGTTCTCATTGTTTTTAGTCAAAGATTAAAGCATCCCTGCCAGTCACTGCTTGTCTTTTCCTTCATCGGGTCCCCCCACCCCCAGTGCAGGGCCTTTGCACAGGCTGCTGCCTCTGTCAGGATGCCGTGGGCACTGCCAGCCTCCTTGGCCCACCCTCTGCTCTCAGCCCAGGCCCTTCCTTCCTGGGCTGGTGGTTCCTGGGGGCTGCCTGGTGTAGGACACGGAGCACCTGTGCGTGTCCTTTTCAGCACGTCTCATGAGCTAATATTTTAAGCTTGTGTGGCTGATTATCTGTCAACCTGAAGAGGATGGACGTGTCCTCAGGGCAAACCCCTCATCTGCTTTGCCCTCCCTTTCACCCTGACCCAAGTGAAGTCCCCGGTTCCTGGAAGCTGCTCAGTGAGTGGGAGTCGAGCGGGAGAGGGGGCGGCTCTGAGGACTGAGCCTTGCCTGGGTGACGAGCCTCAGAGCAGTGCCTGGGATGCCCCAGACGGCGTCTTGCGGCCCCGCGCTGCCCCTGCGCTCGCCGCTCCAGAGGGCCCTCACTTTGCCTCTCGGTTTCTCCATCCCCAGGTACCACCTACGACTTCTCCCACTGCACCTTCACGGGGAACGAGTCCAAGCCCCTGTGTGTGGAGCTGGACGAGCACAACCTGCCGCGCTTCCCCGAGTGGATCACCATCCCCCTGGTGTGCATCTACATGCTGTCCACCAACATCCTGCTGGTCAACCTGCTGGTCGCCATGTTCGGGTATGTGCGCCGCCACGCGCCCACCAGACGTCCACCCCGGGCCGGGGCAGGGGGTCTAGGAGGGCAGTGGTCCACTTGAGGGACTTACATTAGCGGTCTTGAGGGGATTGGTGGTCTGGAGGGGCTCATGGCCTTCGAGGGACCATGTTGTGTTCCTAGGGCTAAGCCTTAAGTTTATTTGATGCCAAAGACAAGAAGCTGTGGTGACCTCCAGTAACCAGACGGTGCATTCAGTATTGGACTGTCGGGATGTTGCTGTCAGGGACCAACACGCAGCCCAGCGCATCTCCAGGATGCCTGGCCTGTTAGGGTCCAGTGGTATGGACTCTAGGATCTGAAGGACTCAAACTTCAGTGAGTTGCTGGTTTAAAAATCTTAGTTAAAATCAAAATACAAAGAGCAGAGTCTGGAGAATGACTCCCTTTAGGGCTCCTGTCTGAACAAGGTTGAGGAAGAAAAATGTGACTCTAAAGTATTTTCACTGCCTTTGGGCAATTCTCAAGATATTTGGAAAACGATACTCCATCTCCCCTTGGCAGAGTTTCTAAAAGTCCCACGTGGTGGTTTCAGTGGGAGTTCAGTGTTCATATTGCTCTTTTAAGGTGGGCAGTCATTTTAAGTACATGAATCCCAGCACAGTCAGACAGACAAGTAACCAACAAATACGGCAAATTTACGAAGTTATTTGCTAAACCTTGGGGCGGAAGAGAACTTTTTAGTCAAAACTAGAAATCCAGAAGCTATGACAGAGAAGATAAACATATTTAATTTCATAAAGCACTTTTTAAGGTAAAAGATACCTCGAATGAAGTAAAGTGGTAAATGATAGATTGCAGAAATATTCACGATGCCTGTGATGAACAAAGGCTTTTAATTCTTAATATAGAAAGAACTCCTGCAAATTTATAAGGGAAAGACAACTTCATTGAAAAATTGTCAGAGAAAATGAGCGTGTAATTCACAGTAGGAAAATTCAATGGCCAATAAATCTATGAAAAGGGACTAAATCTGGTGACTAGGAAAATTCAGAACCCAACAGCGAGATGCTGGTTTTGAATCCATCACATGAAGGGAAAGTGAAAGGGACACTGTGGTGTTGATGTGGGGAAGGGAGACCTGCTGCTGGGAAGATGAATCGCATTTCATTCACCACAAAGTAGTTTGAAAATAGCTATTAAAAGGAATAGCATATAGACCTTTGACCTAACACTCACATCTGGGAATCTATCCTAAAAATATCTGTGCAAAGATGTTTATTGGACCATTGTTAGACAGTTGTCGCAGGAGAATGGAAGTATGTAATGTCCCCACTATGGGATGTTATGTAGCTTTTAAAAAGACAAACTTACATTTATATTTAGTGACTTGGAAGGAAGGATGATTTTTTAAAAAATATATAAAGCAAATTCAGACTAATTTTATGGCATAATTGTGGTTTACAATAATGGAACACAAGAGCTTAAAAAAATCAAGGGCATTTTTCACTTGTTACAACTATCACATGTTACTTTTATAATTTAGAAAAGAAAATGAGGAGAAGACTATTGTCACGCAGAGCCCTGAGGCTCAAGATGCACGGGGACTACAGATGAGAGTCACCTGCCTTTGTGGGTCAGTGGCCTTCCTCTGGGTGGTGGGGTCAGGATACCACACATTGAAGGGACTGAGCTGTGGGCAGCCATCTGGTCTCCTGATGTCCAGAGATGTCCTTGGCCAGCCTCCAGCTCACCCTTTACACTGTGGCCATAGTGAAGTTTTAAAGTGTCATTGTTATGCTTAACAATTTGGGGAGGATTTAGGTGTTTCCCCATAGCTTTCAGGTAAATTTCAGGCTCCTCTGCTTCCCCACTAGGCCATCTGGGACCCAGCCTCTGAGTACTCCTCCAGGCCTGTCCCCTGCTAGCTGTCCCCGGGCGGGACTCCCATGGGTTTACCTTTGAGCAGGGTCACCTGTGATGGCTGATGCTGCTGCCCCCGGCCACTCTGGACGACCTGTTCCCTCCTGACCCTCCCTGTTGGTGTTGCTCGCCTTTGACAAAGCTAAGCATCGTTCTTCCCCAGGCTGTCCCTGTCGTCCTCTGGACTTTGTGTGGAGACTCCGAGGCCCCCACAGCACCGCCTCCTGCTCAGTAAACTAGAGCTCGTGCCTGTGATTTCCGCATCTGGCGTTTCACGGGTTTCTTCCAAGAACCAGGTTCTTACTGGTGCTTAGCTGGCTCTTCCGTTATCCTTTATGAGCTTATTTTCCTGGTGTGTAATATTATCATATATTGAGATTATCGTATATGATCAATGCTGACTAGCAGAGCAGCAAGGGATTCACCACATAGATTATGACATCTGTTCTGTCTCGGGAGCCCGGGCACAAAGTCATGTGCCTGTTAGTCTTACGTGGCCTTAACTCGGAAACACCCAGCCCTCTCCCTCACCACCCCTAACTGGGGAATCTGTAGGCCTGTCTGACTCACAGGCAGCCAGACGATGTCATGAGATCCCAGTGATGTCCAGACATTGGAGGGGCCCCACATCCGAGCTGGCAGAGAGAAGGGCAGGAAATGGGCCATTACGTATCCAGAAGAGGGAAGAAGGAGTCCCCACCTTGAAGCAAAGGTGAGAACAAGGCTGGCATTGGCTCTTACTCTACAGATGTAGCCCTGCGGGTATCTGCAGAAACTAAACAGCCAGGCCAACGCAGCTCCCAGGGCCATGACCTTCGAGTTATACTAACTCAGGAAGTGTCAGCGAGGAGTCTTGGTGCAGAGAGCAACACACAGAAGGCGCTCACGAGGACCACGTCACTTCTGCGACCCATTACCACATGATGATATAACACGACAGAATGTGTAGAGCAGGGCGGGAGCCCCACCTGCCATCCCCGTTGGGGGGTGTGACAGTCCAAGCTCAGTGTCTGTGGTGCTGGTCCCCTGGTGTCAGGCTTAACTCAGCTCTGTTCCCCATGAAGCCCGAACCATCATGCCAGACCCCACTGTTGTCACATTTGGTGCTGAAGTGTGTCAACGTGAGGACATCCCTTCCCTTGGGGAGCCTCCTCCATTAGTCCTGGTTTAAGCCAGAGGCCTCTTTCTTGCTGATGCCTGTCTGGGGACTCGAGAGCAGCAGGAGACATTCCACTGTGAACCCTAGAAGAAAGCTGCCGATCAGATCAGAGCTGAACTGTTTGGGGCTTACTCTGAACAGATGGCCCCGGCTGTGACCCCTGCCTGGCACCGCATCAAAATACACATTTAAAAGTCTAACCATACACAATGGCAACCTTATTAACTGTAATGTAAATGTCCCTGTGGGAATTTTGGAGGAGTATCGACAGCTCTCTAGATGGTATTCAGCAGTGAGAGGAAATGCCTGGGAACATCTGTGATGATTCTACATTAAAGTTATTGATCACTGGCCCTGTGTGGCTCGTCAGAGGCGCAGGAGCTATGGTGCTTGGAGCTCTGTGCCCTGAAGATGCATTTACCTCGTGCAGTTCTGAAACAGGCGCATCACAAACGTCGGATCCTTTCTCGGAATAAATGTCTTAGAATCTTGGGAATAATTCATGTTTATTATAAATATGCAGAAAAGTAGAAGAAAATGATCACTTGGTACAAACTACAGACTGGGCACTGCTTCAATCCTCTGAGTTGGGCTATGGAAATGATGAAAAGAAGAGACCAGGCCTTTGTAACGATAACAATAGCTTGAGTTTCTTCCTGGGCTTCCCACGGCTCCTTCCTTTCATTCTTAATCATCTTAGTTTAGGTGCAGGCTTATTTCCACTTTACCAATAAGGAGCTGCAGGCAGAGAGAGGTTAAGCTCCTGGCATTAAGAGATGACTCATAAACACTTAAAATATAAGATAATAAGATGTGGTAAGATGTAAGGGAAGGCCGGTTCCAGAGGATGGAGCTATTAATTGAGAGCGAGCGTTGCACATGGGCCTACAATTGCAGCAGCCACCATGTGGAGGTGACCTTAGCTCAGGACCCTGCTCTAGAGCCTGGGGCTTGGTGGGAGGGGGAGAGGCAGGAAGAGGGGCCAGTCTGGGCGTGGGGATCAGCTAGCTGCTGAGGAGGGTGCACAGGGAGGCGGGCACTGGGTTCTGGAGAGTCCTTCATGGCACATTAAGGAATCTGGTGTTTTCTTAAAGGTGAAGGGAGATGGCACGGGTCTTCACTCAGGTGTACGGCGCAGTCGTAACTGTGTTATTCTGCTAGCAGTGAACAAACTTGAATTATTGCTTCAAAAAAAAAAGTGCCATGAAATTGCTGGTTCGTCTCCTACAGACAGCTGCTTTTGGTGTGGTCCTTGGTTTTTTGATGTTGCAGCACGTGAGGGGAACCAGGATATGCAAACAGTCAGGGTCGCCAGGGGCCACAGGGCAGTACTGGCTCCGTGTTGCTGGTGTGCCAGAGACAGTGACAAAGGGAGGTGGGAAAGGTTGGAGGAGGTGTCCCCTGTGGGAATCTGGCTGGCAAGCTTCTTGTCTTGCAGTTCATTCTAAAATTCTTTCACTGTTTTCCGGCTGACTCTTTCTTTGTGCATTTTCGCAGACGTTGCATTCTGTTTGGTTGATCAATCTTTCTATTTTGGTTTTTACTACCAAATGGCTTTGATTATTGAAGGTTTTTTTTTTTTTTTATCATTTTAACATCTGTTGTACAAGGTCCCTTTATTATTCTTATTCAAAACTTTCCTGACTTTTCTTGTGTATTTAATTGTCAGAGGAGCCTAAGGCTCATCTTATGAATCTTTTCTTTCTTCTTCTAAAAAAAAAATCTGTGAATTTGATTGTGATGATGTTAACTTTGTAGGAATATCTATGGGGAGTTGGCACCTTACCATCCAGAAAAAAAATGATATAATCTCCATATATGTAGTTTTTCGGTAAAGTTTTATGGTTTGTTTCATATGGGTCTAGTGGATTTCTGTTTAATTTCTTTCCAGCTATTTATGGCTTTGAGAGAGATATTATTTCTCTTATTTTTTTTTCAGGGACTACTTTTTGATACATAGGAAGGATTTTAAAGTTTTATCTATTTATTTTGGAACAAGTCTCCTTACTGAATTCTTTTTCCTTTTCTTTTTATCATGTTATAGAGGGTTCCTCCTATTTTTTTTTTTTATTTATTAAGCTCCTTTCTTCTTTTTTTTTCTTCCCCAATCAGAAAGCGATGTTGACTGTTGCCAGAAGACTTCCTAACAACTGTTGAATGATATTTTCCCTTTTGATCTAGTTTGATGATGAATTATATAAATGTTCTTAATATTTAGTCATTCCTCTATTCTGTGGTCACAGAGTATTATTCCTTTAACATACTTTTGGATTTCATTTGTGTACAAAGCTATCCGAATCCCAAGCATCTGTGTTTTCTTAGTAACATTTCCAGTCTCAGTCAATTTCTGGAGTTTTGTTCCTCTATGGGGCTCCTGCTCAGCTGGTTGTAGGAGGGGACCTCAGCTGTCACCGCAGATCCCCTCCAGCTGGGCATTTGTCTGGGACAGAAACTCTGAGGGCACAAATCTCACCGAAGATGTGGAGTTGAAGGGAAAATTGCAGAATTCTGTTTGGGAAGATGGCGGGTGGCCAGTCGTAGGCAGGGATGCTCTGAGAACCGCTGGTGTTGGGCAGGGGAGACCTGGGCGTGAGGGCATTCTCTAAGCCGCCCTGATACTTTGCTGAGAGGCACGTGCAAGTGCAAGCACCAAAAAGCCCTTCTCGGCAGATTGTCTCTCCTTTACAGAATTTGAAAACAATGTCTGAAGAATATAAAATTTATTTTAGCAAAGCAATTTGAAGCAAGGCTCAATTTTGAGTCTTCCCCCGAGAGCCCTCATGTCTATTTTGCTGAGCCCAGAATTCCCTTGAGAGAAAAAGAACATTCTGGAAGCTGCTGTCATTCGGGGAAGTCAGACCTCAGCGTGGCTGACCCTGGAATGGGGTTTGTGCAGGTGGCTTTGGAGTATTCATGGCCACTGATCAACTGGCTCCCCCCAATCCCCTGTGAGGACCTTTTCAGCTCCTCTGGGAGAGGAATGCTGTTCACGGGACCCACCTTGCTCTGGACTCACAGTGGGAGCTGCTGTTCCAACAGAAGGTCCTTGTAGTCAACTGCGTTGTCCTGAAAAACACCAGGAACGGAGCCCTTTGGAATAGAGAGTGACATGAAAGGCCTTAATGACGAGGACGACCCTGAGTGCAGACTCTCTGTGAGGGCTGGTGGGGGTCTCGTCTTTGACTAGAGGGATGGAAAGAAGCAGAGTCCAGAGACGCTGTCCCCTCCACTCCTCTCTGCCTTAGGTCATGGGCCATACAGAAACAGGTGGGGAGGTTGGACTTGGCCTCTGCATTGCAGTTTGCCAGGTTCTGTTCTATGTGATCTGGCAGTTACGAGCTGATTTTCCCTGACTCTGAGCAAACAGTTAAGCTACAGCGAAGCTTCCTTCTCTGTGGACCTTTCTCGGCCACCGTCCCACTCTGAGCTCTCTGAAGAAGGGAGAGAGTCTCAGCTGCCTTTCCACTGCGCTAAGAACCCTAAACATTGTTTCTTTCACCAGGACTTACTACTTCTTTTTGGATAGATCCTCAGAAAACAACATTTGATGTGGTAAAATGAATGCTGTTGGTTTTTTATGTTTGAGTTTAGGGCATAACTCATTTTTGGCTAGATATGTAAAATTTTATTAATACTTCTAGGATCAACAATTTGAATGGTGATAGTTGTTCTGGACTTCATTCACCTAGGGTGCGCTGTGGCCCTGAGTCACGGCAGTGGCAGAGGCAAGCAGTGCCCTTTGTAGGCGTCAGACCAGCTGTGGACTAGGAGGGCTGTAATGGTGCCGGCGTTGGCCTCAGAGCACCCTGGAGACGGGGAAGCAGCACAGGCTGACTGCCAGATTCAGTTTGCTTCCCTGTCCTGCATTGTAGCTGTGGCTCTTTTTCATCCAAAAAAATCTACAACTCAGGAGCGACATGAGGGTCAGTCAGTAACCATTTTACACGCCTAGTACGGGAGGTTCTGTGTACAGGCAGCCCCTGAGTTACAGACAGCTCGCTTAGGTATAACTTGCACTTATAAATGGAGGTTATTACAGGTAATAGGGAAATGCACCTGTCCCAGTTTGCAGACAAATTCAGCTTCAGAACAAACCCACAGTGTAGAAGTGACTAATGTACACAGCTATGATTTAATAATAAAAATAAAAATAATAAAAAAAAGAACAAACCCACAGAACCTTTCTGACTCCCCACCTGGGGACTGCCTATAGTAGATGTTCAATAAACACGGTCCCTTCTCTCTGAAGGCTTCACCCTGCTTCACAGCCACTTGCTTCAAAGGTCTGCCCTGCTCAGGATTCAGGGCCGACCCCAGAGGCCTTCCATTTGCCTTTAAACACCAGGCAAGTAAAGCTAACCTTGTAAGCAAAGCCGTAACCTCTGTCTCCACAGGTTGGTGTTTTGAGCAGGTGTTTGACCTCTTCTTAGTCTAAGTTATTTAAGGCTTAGACTGAAATGTATCAGAGTGCAAGAAGGAGCTCTCACAACAAACGTAACTCTTAACTCTGCCTGCTCTCTCCATGTTGGTTTGGTCTCTGAAGACCTGACCCAGAATTTGGAGAATGTAACACTCTCCCAGTCAGGGTGTGCCTGTAGATTTCAAATGGGTTACTGCTGCTGCTTTGGCTCCCAAAGGACTGATTTGATATTAGCAATAAAAGTGTCTTGGGTTAGCTGAACTTCACAAACTGTAAATGCTTTGTAGTTATGTAAGAGGCCAAGCTAGCAAGTATTCCTTTTGAAATAGAGCGTCACTTAAACTGTTCCACGTTACATCCTGCAGGGTGGTTTGTGACCCTCTGGTGAAATACACAGACACTGGGCCTGATGCCGGGGTCCACATCTTGACTTCAACATTTCCTAGTTGAGGGACTCAGCCAGCTTGCCCTTGCTGTACCCTAGTGCCTGATGGTCATAGGACTTAGCTTGTTTGCAGAATAAACCAATTCATTTAAGCAGACTGCTTAGAATAGTGTTTGCTATATGTGTGTAATAAATGTTAGCTGTTTTATGGTTTTGGTTTAATTTATAACTAAAAAAATCATTGGTACAATCAGTTTTGGCACAGAACACAAAGTAGATATTTTTATAATTGTGTAAGTAATTCATACTCATTGCTCAGAGCTTGCAAGGCAAATGGAAAACAGAATAAAGAGCATCTGCGTGTGATGCCAGAGCTGGTCACCATTCAGGGTCGATCTATTAATTGTGATTTGTGCAGTGAGGTCATGTGGTAATTACAAGTTCGAGTCTAGTAATTTTTACTTAATGTATATGATAATCATTTTCCCTAAGTTTAAAAATTATTCAGCATAATTTGTAATGGCTGCATAATGAAATCATTTTGATGAATCATAATGTTTTTCTTAGTGTCAAACATTTAGTTTGTCCTTTCCCTTGGGGTGGGGGATTACCTGCAGTGCTGTGGGCAACAGGCATGAATATATTCGTACATCCATTTGCATGATGTTTTCTCAGTATCTCCTTTATTCTTAGGTTAAATTCAGAGGTTATACCAGACGTAAGGACAGTAGGTCACAGGGATGAAGGTTTTTAAGGCCCTTAGTAAGTACTAAGCAACCGTTTTCCCGGGCTGTTAACAGTTAAACGTGGATGAGGGGCAAACTTTCCTAGTAGGGTTGACATCTTTGGGTTCTTGGTTTATAACATAATAACAACAAATGAGAAAAGAAAATATCTGGATGATATAGAAATAAAAATAATGTTGCCTGAGTTCTTTGTAGATTCTGGTTATTAGCCCTTTGTCTGCTTCATAACATGTGAATATCTTCTCCCATTCTGAAGGTCACCTGTTTGCTTTGTTTATTGTGTCCTTAGCTGTGCAGAAACTTTTAAGCCTGATCAGGTCGCATTTGTAAGATCTAGAAATAAAAATAATTTTGAAGTTCATTGAATTTGGGGGTTTTTTTGTGATTATACCCCCCCACCCCAAAACTCAAAGCCAAACCCACGTTTATCTAGCCCAGCATGGATGGAGGATGGCCTGGTGCCGAATGGCTCTGGGCCTTCTATTCAGGGTGGACTCTCCTTCCCCGTCTGGACTTAAGGGCTTAGTGATGGCTTAATGCCAGCATCACTGCATTTGAGATCAAATGATGAGGTGTGTGCAGCGCTAAGCCTCGGCCTTCTGTCCCCTCTCGCCAGCTACACCGTGGGCATCGTGCAGGAGAACAACGACCAGGTGTGGAAGTTCCAGAGGTACTTCCTGGTGCAGGAATACTGCAGCCGCCTCAACATCCCCTTCCCCTTCATCGTCTTCGCCTACTTCTACGGGGTGGTGAAGAAGTGCGTCGGCTGCTGCTACAAGGAGCGGGCCGAGTCATCTGTCTGCTGTGAGTGTTGCCTCCCCGCGCTCAGTGGAAGGGTGCCCCGCTCTCGTCAGGAAGGAGTTACTCAGGGTTACTTGGCTGCGCACATCTGTGCCTCGGTGAAGACCCGGCATCGGGCCAGCTGTGACTTAAGAGGCAGAGAGAGCAGATCAAGGCAGCGGTGTGGGTCCCCGGGATGCCCTTATTTGGGGGGAGTTATTTCAGGGGAGCTACTTTTGGAGGGACGGAATCATCATGCCAGCAGTAGGTTGAACAAGCCGATTCATGGGGTAGTGTCAGCTCGGGACTTCGCTTTTGCTTTTCATTGCTTCTGTGAAACTTATCCTCTGGCAGACTTTAACCCTGACTCCAGCAGGGTTTGTGCCTTTTCTGGTCTCTCTTAGGGAAATGGAAAATTGTACAATTATTTTACTTGATAAAAACATCTCAATTTAGAAATTGGAATGGGGGTGCCTGTGGCTCAGTCAGTAAGGCACTGGCCCTGTATACCGAGGTGAGTTCAAACCCGGCCCTGGCTGAATTGCAACAAAAAAAATAGCCGGGCGTTGTGGCGGGCGCCTGTAGTCCCAGGTACTTGGGAGGCTGAGGCAGGAGAATCGCCTAAGCCCAGGAGTTGGAGGTGGCTGTGAGCTGTGATGCCACAGCACTCTATTGAGGGCAATAAAGTGAGACTCTGTCTCTACACACAAAAAAAGAAATTGGAATGTATAGTCCAGTATCTTAACCAGCCTATCAATCACTATCCAGAGGTGAAGCTTCCCCTCCGATGCCCCCACCCCTGCAGGCCGGCCGGCCGGCCTCTGCCTTCTCTCCCCCAGCCCATTCTCTCCTTCTCGCCTGCTCCATGGAGATAGAGGAGCGGTGAGCCCTTTCTCAGGGGCTCTGACCAGGCTGCCCTGTGCTCCCTGGCCTGGCATGTGTTTAAAACTCATCCTTGATTATATGGGCACTTGGGGGTCCCTCAGAGCGGCCCTGATTGGCCCCTCTAAGCACAACTCCCAGGCCTCCGTCCCCAGCCTCTGGTTTCTAAGCTTGCGTACTCTCCCTGTCCGCGACCCACCTCTTCTGGGAAGGCAGAGTCAACTGCCCACAGGTCAGTTTGCTTTTTCTATCATATGGTCATGTACCCTCTTAGCCCTAGCAAAATCTGGGTACAGGCAGGGTGCACAGTACACCCAGCTGCCTCTCCTTGCCCTGCTGTGGGGGCAGCTGGCAGCCAGACTGTCACCCTTAGATCTGCTGTCCCCTCGGAATACAGGGGGCTGGCATCTAGCTCTTTTCCTGGGCCTGTGGACACTCACCTTATACCTGATCCCAGAGCCACTAAGCCAGAGAATCTTCTCATCCCCCAGGCGTGCCTCGGCCACATCAGGCGAGCTGGAAGGGACAAGCCTATTTTTATTAATTTGGATGTTTGGACACAAAGGGCACCGCTGGCCTGTTCTCCTGCTGAGGGAGCCCCCTGTGTGTGGGCTGGGCTGCAGGGAGGACCCTCCATCAGGTACAGGAGTGTCCAGCCTCAGGGTCCAGGCACATCTTTTAATTTCTTTAAAAATAATAAGAAAACCCCCAAACTTTTGGACTAAAATGAAAATGTTTAAATTATATACAGAGGATACCTAAAAATATATACACATTTTAAGAAAGGAAAAACTGTATTAATTGTATAAAAAAAATCAACACATTGTACCCCATATATGCATAAATGTATTCGTGATCCATGTGTATATGACTTAATAAAAAATAAATAAACTTGTTGAAAAAAAATAAAATTAATACTCAAGTCACGTTTGACTTTTGCTATTACAAGAGATGCTCAAACGTGACTTGTATTCATCTTTTGTTATCGGTATATATTGAGTGTTACAATTTTAATACAGTTTTTTCCTTCTTTTTCTGCCATCCTCTGTATTAACCTATTTATTTTTATATCAATTTGGTCATGAAATATTTGTAGTACTTTTTCATGCCACTTACAATGGCAAATGGGCCCAGTGCACAGGGCGACCACCTTGATTGTAAAACTGAAGGCCTCACCTCCTAGGAGGGCTCCTCCATCTTCCTTTTTCTTTTTTTTTTTTTTTGAGACAGTCTCACTTTATCACCCTCAGTAGAGTACCGTGGCATTACAGCTCACGGCAACCTCCAACTCCTGGGCTTAGGCGATTCTCTTGCCTCAGCGTCCCAAGTACCTGGCACATGCTACTCCCTCTTGGGGCCTGCTGGTCGCTCCACCAAGCCTGTGACAGTTGTAAAGTGGCCCTTCCAAGGGTTCACTCTTGTTCACAGCAAGGTGGGGGTGGCTGGCCTCCCCTCCTTGACGCATCCGGTGGGTCATGGGCTGGCTGGTCCCAATGGCTGCATGTGTTCTCCCGTGTGGCCCGAGCTGGGCTCTGACTCCCACACAGAGTGGCTGGGTTCCTGCAAAAACCAGAAGCTGCATTGCCTCTGATGCCTTGCTTCAGAGGTCAGATGACGTCGCTTCTGCATTCTATCGGTCACAGAGTCACAGGCCGGCCGGGATATAGGGATAGAGGATGGGGAAGAGCGGCTGGCGCAGGAGGAGGGAGAACCCGTGGCCCTGCTCTGCCACCTGCTGCACCAGCTGGTTCCTGAGCAAACAGATTGTGCCAGCTCTCTGAGAGGGCCTCCCGACCCTGTCCGGAGAAGGCCAGTCTCTGCTCCCACCCTCAAATCACAGCAGAATCAAAGGGTGCAGTGGGGGCTACCTCTCGTTAACTGCCCTGTAAACTTAGGAGGTCTGAACCGCCCAACATTATCTTTGGAATTTTCTACTCTCTCACTTCTGCAGCGGAGCTCGGTGTTCAGGCAGGCCAGCCGGGCCCTCCTCGCCCTCATTGGCCTGGGCAGCCAAAACACATTTGTAAGGGGCGGCTTCTTCACTGTGCTCTGAACTCAGCTGATTTCCCTTTCCTGCTTTTCCAAAATTGATAACATTTTCACAAGTAATTTGAAGACCTGGCTGTTTTTCATCCTTGAAGAAACTTTTCCTGAGTGTGTTCTTTCTGGGCGGGGACTGTGGTTGACGAGGACATCGTAGAATTACACAAACCGGACTCCAGGAAATGACCTGCAATTTGGGACAGAGATGGGTTCCTTGATATTTACAAATTATTCAATTAATCTCATTACGGCAGGGAGGAAATACATCTTTTCCGCTACCCATCTTAGGCTTGTAGCTGAGGCCCCCGTAAGAAGAGACGGAGGAATGAGAGAATAGCGTAATGAATTTATTTCATGGAGGTTTTATGGAGCCCAGGAACCTTCACAGGCCCTGAAGAAGCAAACCTGAGCGCTTTTTAGAGTAGGTTTGGTGAAGATTGGAGACTTATGGAGAAATAGGATTGGGGCGGGGCCAGCAGGCCCGAGCGCTCCCATTCCCTCTGCCCCCCGTCTGCTCCTTCTCTCCGCGAGTCCCAGGGGTCATGACCTGCTGCAGGGAAGGGCGGGAGATCCTTCCTAGGTTTTCTGACCTGCTTGTGGGGAGGAGAGTGGGGCAGGGGCAGGGAAAACGTCCCGACTCTATGGATTTTTCAGATTCTTTCAGCTTAACCTACTCAGTATGCCGTGGTGCCATATTTTGGGGGAGTGTGTCCTAAACCCCAGCATCATTTACATTCTAGACAGCCACCAGGAACCAGAGGAAAAATTTAAATATCTAAATAGGGAGATGGACCTAAATAGGGAGATGGACGTTGGAAAGGAAAAGTCATTGAGTTCTTATAAATTCCCAAACCAAGAGCCTACCAACCTCGTTTCCTGCCACAGTCCTTTTGTAAAGAACTCGCGAGAGTTTTGTAAAACTCACCCCGTGTTACCACTGATCTGAATTTTGAAACAGGGCAGTGGATGGATGGAAAGGAAACTGAGAGGAAACTGTGCTCAGGCAAGAAAAGCAACGCCTGAAATGGGCGTAACCTCTGTTAGGACCTGAAAAATACATGGCAACCGGGCAACCAGCTTGCAGGAGGTGTTCAGTCCTTCAGAAACGTTAGCTGTTTTGTGGACACAGCCATGAGCAAAGGCACGTGGGGCTCTGATGGCAGGTTGTGGTCTGGAGGGAGCTGGACCGGAGGTACGATGGTGGGTGCCCGGAGAGTCTGTGGTGCAGGGGTGAGGGGCCTGGGCGAGTGGGCAGCCGGCCCTGGGATGTGGTGCAGAATAAGCTAGAAGCTGCCTGGTCCTCGAATGGGCCCCGAATCTAGCAGAGCAGTGAGGAGAATGAAAATCAAAAGACCTTAATTGAAAAGTGTGGAAAGCACTAATTGTAGGGGATGTCCAGGGAGCCACGATAGCCACAAACAGGACACTCAGACCTCAGACCAGAGCACCAGGGAAGACTGTCTGGAGGAAGGGGCTTTCTAAGTGGAGAGTGGGGAGGGATTGGAATTACCCAGGCAAAGGGGCAGAGGCTGGGGCAGGGGTAAGATGAGAGCAGTAAGGCGAGGTGACGGAGGAGTCCCCATGAGAGAAGGTTGGGGGATCCGTGTCCCACAGCCAGGTTCTAGCACCACTCAGGTCCCCGCCTCCCAGCCACCACATCACAGTGTGTCCTCCTGAATCCCGAGGGAGGGAGAGGGGTGGGTAGGAGACACGACAGTGCAAGACACAGGTCCTGAAACTGATGCCGACTTGGGCCCCCGAAGACAGAAGTGAGGAAAGAGATTCCTGGGGTCCGTGTGAGGCCTCCCCAGTCCTGGTGTTTCCTCCCATGACTCAGGGAAGCGCAGCCGTTGCAGGGTGTTGGGGAGGGGAGAAGCATTGGGGAAAAGAAAATCTCTGCTAGGTAGGAAACTGGGGTTGAGGGCAGTTTGGGAAGAAGAGAATCTGAGGGAGAATCCAGGCGGAATGACTAAGGGATGCGGTCAGGCCGTTCTTCCCCCCGCACTGGCCTTTGCATGGTGACTTAGCGGTCCTTGTCCCTGCTCTTCCCAGGGGTCGTGTGCTCTGATGGATGCCAGGCGTGTGTGCGTCCTGTTTATTCCTGTGGTGTCTGATGAAATGGTCACTAACTGCCGTCTTTGGATTCGTGTTTGGTGTGGGGCTGATGCTCCCTGTCTATTTATTATAACCCCCAATGTTTAGAAAATTCAGAAAGTAAAAATATAAATCTTACTAACGTAGACATGATAATTGGTGACAATTCAGAAAAATGTTAACTTTCCAGGAACCATGATTTGTTGGGGGGTGGGGTCCGTTAACTGCATAGAAATGGAGGCAGGATACTCAAATATGACCTTAAATGTTGGGCATGATGTGCGTCTGCACCCTCCCTGTAGCTGTGACCTCTTAAGGCTGGTTTTCAGAATGTGAATGTGCCAGGGACAGCAAACTCCTCGCAGTTTAAAGGAGCATCATGGCCAGCACTCTTAACAACATTGTTTTAAGCCATTAAACGTCACTCTGGGGATGTCATTAACTCTCAGACATATGTAATTGCCTTTCTTAATGAAGAAAGTGTTTTGACAACTCGGTTAAGTTGCTTATATCTCCCCCTCTTTCTGCCTTGGAAGATAAAATGAGTCCTTTGTAACCCAAAGAAGAAAATATTCTTTATATCAGAAATAGGACTTAGAAGTTCAGATCTGGAATCTGACTATCCTCAAAGATGACATCCAAACATCAGAGGTACTTTTAATGACAAGCCTCAGGGTTATCTTTGGTTATGTCTCTCTGTCTCTCTCTCTCTTTTTTTTTTTTTTGAGACTTACTCCATCACCCTGGGTACAGTGCCATGGCATCACAGCTCACAGCAACCTCCAACTCTTGGGCTCAAGTGATTCTCTTGCTTCAGCCTCCTGAGTACCTGGGACTACAGGCACCTGCCACAATGCCCAGTTATTTTTAGAGATGGGGTCTTGGTCTTGCTCAGGCTGGTCTTGAACTCTGGATCTCAAGCATCCACTCACCTCACCCTCCCCGAGTGCTAGCATTATAGGCTTGAACCACTACACCCAGCCTTTTGGTTGTGTCTTGAAACTTGTGATAAACCTCTCTGTGGGACCTGGGAAATGACATGGGGGACCAGTTTATGCCTTCAGATAATAGAAATCTTGCAAGTTTCATAATTTTTTTCTGAATGATTCCAGAGGGAAAAGAAAACAACAGATAAAAGTTGCAACGAAAAAGATCTTAACTTGGTATAAGGAAAAAAACAATGTTTAACTATTAGTGCTATCTGGAAATGAAAGACTTACTTTGGGGTAGTGAACTGATGGTGGGATTCAGACTGGGGCTGGGTGAATGGGATGAGGGAGGGGTGGGATTAACTCTTTTCTCCAAGACAGGTTGTCCTCAGTCTGGGCTCAGTGGAATTCAGAAACTCAGTGTGTAAATAAGGACACATCAGTGCTCCAGATTAAGGCACAAAGTGTATTGCTTTCCCCCCAAAACGTATTTGATGATTAAGAACTATACGAAAATAAAATGAAGAAACATCCCTTAATGTGGTCAGGAAATGGGGAGAAGCGATGATGCTGACCTGAGCGGGTTGTTGAAACCCACTAGCTCCGCAGGGGTTTCTGGGAGAGTGATGACCTCGCGGCGATTGGAGAAGCGGTGAACTGCTGACATTTTCCCTCTTTTTTTTTGTAAGACAGAATTTATTCACAGAAAAGAAAGAAAAGAATACAGAAAACATTAAGGCACCTGTTAGAGGGAGAAAATTCTAGTGGGGAGAGAGAAGCTCTCTCCGTTTCTCTCCCAGTCTTTCCCCATCTCCTCTTTTAGGCTTTTAGTCTCAGGGTATATATAGGTGTATGGGTTCCTTGGCCAGGAAACAAATGAATGCAGTCCCTTCACCAGGGGCAAGGTGAATGAATGTATCAATGAATGGATACAGTCCTTTCATGGAATTGAGGCCTAGGAAATTCACAAGAAATTGATGTAGGCATAGGAGATGGGGGTTCCACATTTAGTCTTAAGTGTGAAGTGAAGGAGACACCAAGGCACAGGTGTCTCCTCAGCAGTTGTCCAGCCTTTTTGGGAATTGGATCCTCTGGTGGAGGTTGGAGGTCCCCCTCCTTGCCTGTCATCCAGCCCGCTGGCTCTTCAGCTGGCTGCCACACCACCGACACTGCCAAGGAGGGGGCAGAAGGTCCGCCAGCCCCGCTGAGCTGGCTAGGGCGCCAGTTGTCCTGCATCAATTCTCCCTCCAACTGCTGTTAGGGAAAAGGGGTGAAGACTCAATCTAACTGCTTCCTGCTGAATCGGGCAATGATAGAAGGGGGCAGTTGGGGTTTCTCCAGAGGAGAGTGATACAAGGGTTCATGGACTGGAACCATCTTTATTGCGTGTGGCTTGATGACATTTCTGGAAAACATAAATCTGATTAGTGTATTTAGTAATAGGCAAAGGTAGAACAGCGTCAGGTCAGAAGCACTTATTCAATGATGCTAAAAGAA
>CAUYON010090652.1:0-31064 GCA_963573935.1 Arctocebus calabarensis
GCTAAGAAGAATATGTTCCAGCTCCATCCATGTAAACATGAAAGAGGTAAAGTCTCCATCTTTCTTTAAGGCTGCGTAATATTCCATGGTATACATGTACCACAATTTATTAATCCATTCGTGGGTCGATGGGCACTTGGGTTTCTTCCATGACTTAGCAATTATGAACTGGACTACAATAAACATTCTGGTACATACACATGTCTTTGCTATAATGTGATTTTTGATCTTCTGGGTATATACCTAGTAAAGGAATTATAGGATCAAATGGCAGGTCAATTTTTAGATCTCTAAGTATTCTCCAAACATCCTTCCAAAAGGAATGTATTAGTGTGCATTCCCACCAGCAGTGTAGAAGTGTTCCCGTTTCTCCACATCCACACCAACATCTCTGGTTTTGGGATTTTGTTACGTGGGCTAATCTTACTAGAGTTAGGTGATATCTCAAAGTAGTTTTGATTTGCATTTCTCTAATGATTAAGGATGGTGAGCATTTTTTCATGTGTCTGTAGGCTGTGCGCCTATCTTCTTTGGAGAAGTTTCTCTTCAAGTCCTTTGCCCATCCTGAAATGGGATCACTTGTTCTTTTCTTGCTAATACGTTTGAGTTCTCTGTGGATTCTGGTTATTAAACCTTTGTCGGATGCATAACCTGCAAATATTTTCTCCCATTCTGAGGGCTGTCTGCTTGCTAAATTTACTATGTTCTTGGCTGTACAGAAGCTTTTTAGTTTGATCAGGTCCCAATAGTGTATCTTTGATACTGCTTCAATTGCCTGGGGAGTCCTCCTCATAAAATATTCACCCAAGCCAGTTCCTTCAAGAGTTTTCCCTGCACTTTCATCTAGAATTTTTATAGTTTCATGTCTTAAGTTTAAGTCTTTAATCCAGTGAGAGTCTATCTTAGTTAATTGTGAGAGGTGTGGGTCCAGTTTCAGCCTTTTATAGATCACTAGCCAGTTCACCCAGCAAGGGAGGGTGAGGTTGGGGTGGAGGGAGGGTAATTGGTGGGGCCATACCTACAGTGCATCTTAAAAGAGTACAGGTGAACCTTACTAAATGCAGAATACAAATGTCTTCATATAATAACTGAGAAAAATGCCAGGAAGGTTATGCTAATCAGTTTGATGAAAATAGTTCAGATTGTATATGAAACCAGCACATTGTACCTCTTCTTTTTTTTTTGAGACAGAGCCTCAAGCTGTCACCTTGGATAGAGTGCTGTGGCATCACAGCTCACAGCAACCTCCAATTCCTGGGCTCAAGCAAGTTTCCTGCCTCTGCCTCCCAAGTAGCTGGGACCACAGGCACCCGCCACAACGCCCGGCCATTTTTTGGTTGCAGCCGTCATGGTTGTTTGGTGGGCCCGGGCTGGATTCGAACCCGCTAGCTCAGGTGTATGTGGCTGGTGCCTTAGCCCGTTGAGCCCAGGCACTGAGCTACATTGTACCTCTTGATTGCACTACTGTACACAGCTATGACTTAATAATAAAGACAATAAAAAAAAAAAACAAAAAAAACCTCATGAAGAAACTTTCAATATATCACAAAACCAATGACTTTTTCAAGTAACCATTTCAATGATAGCGTTAAAAAAGAAACTTATTTCAAAGGCAGTAATCTCATTTGTTTCCTTAGTTCTTCATAACTGGATAATTGTTATTTTTAAATTTTTCTATAACTGGATTATTATTATTATTTGAGACAGAGTCTCATTATGTTGGCCTGGGTAGAGTGCTGTGGCATTATAGCTCACAGCAACCTCAAACTCTCAGGCTTAAGCAATTCTCTTGCCTCAGCTTCCCAAGTAGCTGAGACTACCTGCTACAATGTCCGGCTATTTTTTTTTTTTTTTGAGACAGAGCCTCAAGCTGTCACCCTGGATATAGTGCTGTGGCATCACAGCTCACACCAACCTCCAATTCCTGGGCTCAAGGGAGTCTCCTGCCTCCGCCTCCCAAGTAGCTGGGACTGCAGGTGCCCGCCACAACGCCCAGCCATTGTTTGGTTGCAGCCGTCATTGTTGTTTGGCGGGCCGGGCTGGATTTGAACCCGCCAGCTCAGGTGTACGTGGCTGGCGCCTTAACCCGTTGAACCACAGGCACTGAGCTCCAGCTATTTTTGTTGTTGTTGTTGTCATTGTTGTCTAGCAGGCCTGGGCCAGGTTCAAACCCTCCAGCCCTGATGTATGTGGCCCGCACCCTAACCACTGAGTTATGGGCACCAAGCCTGTAACTAGATAATTATTGAGAAATGAATGTGAAATCTAGGACCTAAATGCTTCATACTTCAGATATATTGGTCTTAAACTTATGATGTTTTGGTTTGAGAAATTGTAGTGAGAGTTTTAGTTCCGGGAAGAACAAAGGGTATGGGAGAAGACAGCTTGCTCGGGGCATGGAAGTTTGCTAGGATCCATTTAGGCTTGGGTCTCAGCATGATTCAGATGGGTGTATGTTAGTCCCAGAAGCGTTCTGCTCCTGCATTAGGTGAATGGCCTTGTATTGTATGTAACTCAAGGGCCCAAGAATTCTGGATGATAGTATCTTCTATGAGCCTTAAGCTTGCTGAAAGTGGTTTCCATCAGTGTCCAGACCCTTCTGACTATACCACACTACTACTTGAGCACTGTTGACCTAAGTGCCCACTTGTACCACTGCACATGCCGTTTCCATTTCTTTCCAAAGTACTGCCAGTGTAGCCAGTTTTCTGCAGTCCATCACATCCTTTAAGGTCCCCCATGGGGTGTTAAGTCAGGAGAACATGAGGGAAACTCAACCATACCTATTAGTCCTATTCCTTGTGGACATCACACATAGTACTATGGAGCTCAAGCTTATTACGAATGCGTGCAACTGTTAGGCATGTTGGAGGTTCTGTTGCATACTCACGCCTCCACTGTGTACTTCCACAACCTTCTCGAAATCTCAAATAACACTTCAAAATGGTCTTGTGCTCTTCTAATGACAACTGAGCTTCGGCTATTTGCTTTGCACTGCCTATCTCATGGTGACACTAGCATTCATTTGATTAATGCCATCTTTTGAGAGAACATCATATTAAACATTGCTAACACCATTCGATTCAACTTTGAGAAGTTAATACATAGATAACGTCTCTTTAAATGTCTATACAGTTTTTTGCACCCCTGGTATGTGTATAAGCTTATTCTCAATGAGCTTGGGTATGGGTTTAATTGTGAGACTCATGTTTTACATTTATGAGACTTAATCATATAAAAATAATCTAGTGATAGCCCAAAAGGCATAGAGGAGGGGGATTAATAAATGTAACTCTTCTGCTGCCTGATTTGAGATGTAATGGAAAGATCAAGTGAGACCCAGACAGGAAGCCTGTGCACAGAGATAAAACTAGTTTCCTATGGTTTATTCCAGCTTGTTTATTAATGGTCTGAGTCCCTCATGGGTCCCAAGAGGAGTCAGGATACAAGGAGAAAGAAGGGAATCTCTGTCATAGGCTGGAGTTGGGCCAGAGGTCCCAGAGTGGTGGCAGGACTCATATCCACATGATCCAGTCAGAGGACCTCACTGCTTTAACACATAAATTGGAGCCCAGACCTAACCCTAATTACTATGGCTCTGAGGCTACCAGGGGGAGGAGAGGCAGAACCCATTAAATCTTTGGACTTGGGGTGAGAAAGAATTTGGATGTAATCCAGTTCATCCTCACCACAGTATTTGTGATATTTGGAGGGGAAGGGTCACTCTTATTAAAGTATAATTTAGAGGCTCGGCGCCTGTGGTTCAACGGGCTAAGGCGCCAGCCACGTACACCTGAGCTGGCGGGTTCGAATCCAGCCCCCGGGCCTGCCAAACAACAATGACGACTGCAACCAAAAAAATGGCCGGGCGTTGTGGCGGGCGCCTATAGTCCCAGCTACTTGGGAGGCGAAGGCAAGAGACTCGCTTGAGCCCAGGAATTGGAGGTTGCTGTGAGCTGTGATGCCACAGCACTCTACCCAGGGCGACAGCTTGAGGCTCTGTCTCAAAAAAAAAAAAAAAAGTATAATTTAGATAACAATAAAATCCAGCTTTTTAGTGTATAGTTTCTGTGAGTGTTGGCACATACATACAGGTGTGTCGCTGATACCACAATCAATAATATAAAATCTATCATCCTCAAAATTCCTTCATGTCCCTTTGCCATCCGTCTCCCTTACCTCTAGCCCCTGGCAATTATTAATCTGTTTTCTTTCCCTACAGTTTTGTATGTTCCAGAATGTCTTATAAATAGAATCATGTAGTATGTAGCCATATGAGTCTGGCTTCTTTGACTTAGCATGACATATGTGAGATTCATCTTTTTCTTCCTTGAGGCAGTCTCACTCTGTGCCGTGGGTAGACCGCTATGGCATCATAGCTTACAGCAACCTTAAACTCTTGAGGTCAAGCAGTCGCCTTGCCTTAGTTTCCCAAATAGTGAGACTACAGATGCCCACCACAATGCCCCACTAGATTTTTCTATTTTTAGTAGAGATGGGGTCTCATTCCTGCTCAGGCTGATCGCTAACTCCTGAGCTCAAGCAATCTGCCTGGCTAGACCTCCCAGAGTGCTAGGATTATAAGTATGAGCCACCGCGCCCCGCCTAAGATTCATCTTTGGTATGTGGTGTATCACATCGTCTTCTGACCTTGACTCATGCTTGTCTAAATCATCTGTTCTCCCAAAAGGAATCTCATGGCTTTGAAAGCACTGATTCTAACTGGAAAGGGTAAGAGAACATGTCCCTGGAGGACAGTGTCTGTTTCATCTCTGGGTCTCTTCTTGATATGAAGGAAGGCCTGCCATCACTCAGAAATGTAGCGCTGATTTTGATATCCAAATACTAAATTTCCCTCAGTTTGAGTATTGAAGGAATGGATATTGAGGGAATATCCAACTATCTGGCTGTAGGGGGATTTTGAGCAATGTTATACAAAGGCTTTCATAGATAACTGTTGAAGAGAATGTCGCCTGTTGAGTGCTGATGCTGCCCCTTTGTAGGCTCTTAGTACGCTAGAGCTTGAAGGGAACTTGGTAGTCGTCTAGGCTAGTTTCTCAACCTCAGCACTACTGACATTTAGACTATAATTCTTGGTTGTAGGGGGGCCTGTCCTGTGCATTGTAGAATGTCTAGCAGCATTCCTGACATCCACCCACTAGATGCCCATATCAATCCCCTATTTGTAACTATTAAAAATGTTTCCAAGGCCAGGCATGGTGGCTCACGCCTATAATTCTAGCACTTTAAAATTTTTTTAAAATTTTTAATTTAATTAAATTAATTAATTTTTTTGTAGAGACAGAGTCTCACTTTATTGCCCTTGCTAGAGTGCCATGGCATCATATAGCTCACAGCAACCTCCAACTCCTGGGGCTAGGTGATTCTCTGGCCTCAGCCTCCCAAGTAGCTGGGACTACAGGCGCCTGCCACAACGCCTGGGCATTTTTTGGTGCAGCCATCATTGTTGTTTGGCAGGTCCGAGCTGGATTTGAACCCGCCATCTTAGGTGTATGTGGCTGGCACCTTAGCCTGTTGAGCCACAGGCACCGAGCCTAGTTTTTGTTTTTCATTTTTTTAGAGACAGGGTCTCACTATTTGCCCAGGCCAATCTTGAACTCCTAGATTCACACAATCCTCTGCCTCAGACTCCTGAGTCTGTGATTATAGGTGTGAGCCACCAAGCCTAGCCAAAGTCTATATTATTTACCCCATTGTATAAATAAGGAAACTGAGCTGGAGAAAGGTTATAAGACTTGGCCCAATTACTTAGCCAGTAAGTGATGGAGCAATGATTCAAATCTAAGACTGTCAAATTCTAAATTATGTGTCATTTTCACTAAGCCTCATTTGCTCTCAAAGTTAAAAAAATTTAGTGTACAGGTGACCTGGTCTTTTCTTTTTTTAATACATATTGTCTGATTTAATTCCTTGAACATCCTAAAGAGTAGAGGATTTTTTCCCCCTCTTCCATAGTTGAAGAAATTGAGGCTTAGAGAGGTTATATGATCTGCAAAAGTTACACAGTAAGATGTGAATCTTGGACTTAAACACAGGATCATCTGAGTGCAAAGTTCTTATTTATTACTGTGTTACAGCATAAATAGAGAAAAAGAAAGATATGGGAAAAGGAAGAGATGGAAAATTGGGGAAGGAGAAAGAGAGAAAAGACTATAGTGAACAGGGGGCCGTAGGGGATGAAGCCACCTGTCTTCCTTGACCCTGGGGCCAGCAGCTTCCCATTCTTAATGCAGCCGTTATTAATGCAAGTTTCCAAGGTTGGGCATGGTGGCTCATTAAATAAATGCAATGGCTTGGGTCTCTGTTGTGATTACCATTTTCGCAAGGCTCATTACTTTGTTTCTAAGACTTTAACTATGTTTGAAAATCTCTCTTCTGAATCTGGTTATGATCTCTTCTGGGGCCAGCATGCTCTTCTTGGAAAACTGACTTCCCTTTCTGCTAGTGAGGAACATCTGCCAGAGCGGGAGTCTCTGCTGAAGCCTATTGTGTTTGGGTGATTGTGTGTTGTAAAACTTTCCATGAGGAGCGTTAACTCAGCTTTACCCACCAAGGACCAGAAGTGGCTGTTCAAAACAATCGCAGACTGAGTCAACAAAAAGCCTGGCTAGGAACAAAAAGCTACCCAGCCCTTTGTGGAAAGCAAGTGCTCCTATTCTCCTGGGAATCTTTATTTTAAAATGGTCTGTTATTTGGCTGAAACACTTGTAGCATTTCCAGATAAAACATCATGTAAGGGAGTAGATTTTCTAGCTATAATCACTGAATCCCAAACTGAAAATTATAGTAGTAGTAATAGGATTGTGCTTGTTGTTATTTTAATATCTGTTTGGTCTCCACAATACACTGAACACCAGACAGTACACAGTTCACCCTGGAAGAGCCTGAAAGAGGGACACAGACAGAGAAAGGTTACAGATTCTTTGGTGAATATTTTGTCTCCTTTTGGATTTTAGCATGTGGATGTCAAGAATGTGGATAGGCTTCAGAGGGAAACCACACATACCCTCCAAATGATTAAAGGACTGGGTTGTAGGAACCAAGAGGAAGGCTGCTATTAGCGTAGGATATCTCATGGGCATTCTATGTGTAATTATTTAATGAAGGAATGTTCATTCAGAGATGGGAAGACAAAGGTGATAATGCTTCTTTACAGAACATGATTCAAGAAGTCAGAGTCCTATCTTGTCAGTCATCCATCAGACCATTAATAATTAAATAATTGATGGTTTCACAGACCAGCTGGTCTTCATTTCCATGGGATAAAATAGAAGATTTCAGTTAAATTACAGAAAATTGTATGTAATTAGGACAGGAAGAATAAAATATCCAGAATTTTTGAATTCTGACATGTGGTAGCTAAAGTGTTTGACTTTAGATACCCAGAATGTTAATATTGGAAGAAATGTTAAAGGCCATGTAAGACACTTATTTTTTGTTTGTTTATTTATTTTTTGAGACAGAGTCTGGCTGTGTCACCCAGGTTGGAGTGCAGTGGTGTGATCAAAGCTTACTACAACCTCATACTCATACGCTGAAGGGATCCTCCTGCCTCAACCTTTCAAATAACTGGGACTACTGGTATATGTCACCATGCCCAGCTAATTTTCCTATGTTTTATAGAAATGGGATCTTGCTATGTTGCTCAGGCTGGTCTTGAACTCCTGGTTTAGAGTGATTTTCCCACCTTGGCTTCCCAAAGTGCTAGGTTTATGGTCATGAGCCACGTCACCAGGCCAAGACACTTTATTTTATTTATTTAGAGACAGTCTCACTTTGTCACCTTTGGTAGAGTGCCGTTGTGTCATAGCTCACAGCAGCCTCAAGCTGTCAGGCTCAAATCATTCCCTCACCTTAGCCTTCTGAGTAACTGGGATTATAGACATCTGCCACAATGCCCGACTATTTTTAGAGACGGGGTTTTGCACTTGCTCAGGCTGGTCTCAAACCTGTGAGCTCAGATAATCCACCTGTCTCAGCTTCTCAGAGTGCTGGGATTATAGGTGTGAGCTGCTTCACTCCATCCAAAGACACTTATTTTAAAGTTGAAGGCCTAAATAGACAAAATAACATTATAGAATTTTGTTTTCTTTTGACCTTTCCAGAATTGCTCTTGATGTTGCAGAGAAATATCCGTTGCTTATTCTAGTGGTAGGGCTTTGAGCTGTAACACAAAGGTCCTAGCAGGGCAGGTAAAATCTTCTTTAGGCCAGACCTATCCCTGGCTCCTTATCTTGACTGAGTATGGCATTTGAACTATTGCCATCTAGTAGCTTGGGTGAGTATTAAATGCCTGTTATTATGGGTTCTCTAATTGCCTATGCTGTGATTAGATGCTGCTGCCATAGAAGCAGAGATTTTGTCTGGGAACCCTAATCTATTATACAATGAAGACAAGTGGTTTGCTGCCCCAGAAAGTAAGTAGGGTGAGGTGAATCCTCACTTCTATGCCTCACTTTTCTTATATCCACTAAACTTGAATGTGAACGAAGACTTTGGAGAGGGAATAAAGAAGGCAGAAGGATCAGTGAAAGTGAGGAGAGACCTTGGAAGAGCAAGGGGAAAGGGAAACAAACTAAGGACAAGCGGAACTTGAGAGCTCACAAAGGGTCAGGTGCTGTTAGGATCATATCACTTTTTATAGTAGGTATTATTTCCATCTTAGGGATAGGAACAAGCTCAGATAGAAGGTGACACAACAAAGGGATGGAATCAGCACACACACCCTTGACTGTGTGACTCCATTGTCCAAGCTCTCACACATGGTATGACACAGAGCTCTATTTATTCCCATATTTCCAGTGCTGAACATCTTAAATAATCAGTGGCTGTTGGATTAATTATTTATTAATGGTCTGATGGATAACTGACAAGATAGGACTCTGACTTCTTGAATCTTACTGCCTGAGTTAGAGAACCACGGATGCCTGTCAGTTTCTCTGTGAATGCCCTTTCCCTCATGCATGCATGTGCCAGGGGAGTCAGGGGTGTGTGGGCGTCAAAGCAGTTTCTCATGCATATTTGCAGAGCTGTGTACATTCCATCGCTAGGGCTGTTTCTTTCCAACCAAGATGGAGACAGAAGCAGAAGGAAGAGAAGTTTATAAGAAAAGGCCTTTTTGTGCAATAGTTGGATGGGGCTCTGCAGGCCTGAGAGGAGGAAGGGAAGTTACCATGAGTGTTTCATTTCAGCATGTTCCCCCTGCCAGCAGCACAGCTGCCTAACTCCATAAGCATGTCCATGAGCTGGATTTTAAAAAGAATAGGTCATTCTTTGGGCTTCATCTAACTCATTTTTTCCCCTCCCTAGAAACTTGATTGTGAATCTTTTAAAGAGTAACTTTCAGACTCATAGAAATAGGAACAGTTATCTCTAGAGTGAGTGGCACTTCAGCTTTAAACTCCTGGGCTCAAATGAGTCTAGAGACCTGTTATACATAATGGTTGCTGCTGGTGCTAAATGCCTACACAAAATGAACAGTGGGGCTGGCCCTGGAGGCTCATGCCTGTAATCCTAGTTCTCTGGGAGGTTGAGGCTGCAGGACCACTTCTGCTCAGGCATTCCATACCAGCCTGAGCAAGAACAAGACCCTATCTCTACTTAAAAACAGAAAAAGTTAACTGAGCCTATAAGGGGTCTGAGGCGGGACCATCACTTGAGCCCAAGAATTTGAGGTTGCAATGAGCTATGATCATGCCATTGTACCTAGACAGAGTGATAGAGTAAACAAAACAAAACAAGACAAAAGAAACACATACTACTCCAAAAATTAACAGTAGAAGCTAGAGAAATCTTAAAATGAAAAGGCTTGTTTGCATTTTTTCTACCTGTGAGCCAACAGTAATTCCAGGTAATTGCTGGAGCCTTTGAGATCTAGGTTTGAGAGGGAAGTTATCTATAAGGAGGCATGCCCAAAGCTCGACTCTAAGGGCAAAAGAGTGAGATTCTGTCTCAAAAATATTGTCGGGTAGGGCACCATAGCTCAGTGGGTAGGGTGCCGGCCATATACACCAAGACTAGCAGGTTTGAACCACCTGGGCCGGTTAAAACAACAATGACAACTACAACAACAACAACAAAACTAGCCGGGCATGGTGGAGGGCGCCTGTAGTCCCAGCTACTTGGGAGGCTGAGGCAAGAGAATCGCTTAAGCCCAAGAGTTTGAGGTTGCTGTGAGCTGTGACACTACAGCACTCTACTGAGGGTGACATAGTGAGACTCTGTCTAAAAAAAAAATTGTCATAAAAGCAATAAAAGCTAATTATAAAATATTCACACAATAAAGGAGAGTATAATGTAAAAGGTGGAAGAGCCTTTCCCTTTTACACCTCCCATCCATCTCCTTGTCAGAGGTAAACACTGTCTACAATTTCCTTGGTATCCTTCTGAACATCATCTTTTTCTTTTAAGAGTTAGCATATTAAAGAAATTCATCCATCTGTCATAGACATTGCAATATTTTCCCTGTTTATATTTTTAATTCTGAGGATTTTTTTTTTTTTGGGACAGAGTCTCACTTTGTCGCCCTTAGTACAGTGCTGTGGCATCACAGCTCACAGCAACCTCAAACTCTTGGGCTTAAGTGATTCTCTTGCTTCAGATTCCCAAGTAGCTGGGACTACAGGCGCCCGCCACAGTGCCTGGCTATTTATTTTAGAGATGGGGTCTCGCTCTTGCTCAGGCTGGTCTCAAACTCATGACCTCAGGCAATCCACCCTCCTCAGCCTCCCAGAGTGCTAGGATTACAGGTGTGAGCCACTGCGCTCTGAGAACAGGAAGCATTGTAAGCTAGGTACATGGTTATAGGGTTTCAGAAAAAGCATTCTGCATTCAACAAACATTGATCTCTTATACTATATTAGGCAGTGGCTGGGTTCTGGGCACACAAAATTAGATATGTTTGTGTAGGAGGATGATTTGCTCAGTGTCTTTACATCACGTGATACTTCTTTTTCTACCAGAGGCTTTTCTGTCTGTTGATAGTAAGTTCTTTATTTTAGCTATTTCTGCAAAGATGGAGAATATATTTGAACTATATCCCATATTAAGGCTGGTGTCAGCAGGTGATCCACAGTGGTTTGTGATTTGCTATATAGATTCTAGAACTCTGTATCCAGATATTATTTGGTACTACATTAAAGAGGTGTATTTCAGTTTGGCATTTGCTTCTTAAACCCAAGCCAGTCAGAACCTTTCTCAGGCATAGTAATAGTCTGCTGTGACTTCTATAGCATGGTGGTAACTTTTCTTTATATTCTAAAGCCAAACAAAGTCAGAAATTGATAATTTACTGTGAAACATTTTGGAGGATTTCCACTGGTAGGTCTTGATACATTCAACATGGATCCTTGCTGCTTCTTGCTGCTTTTTTCTTTTTCTTTTTTTTTAATTTAATTTTTTATTAAATCACAACAGTATACATTTATGGGATACAATGTGATGATTTGATTTACAATGTTAACATAACTGGTTAACATAACCATCACTTCACTTATTTTTTGTGGTAAGACATTTATAATTTATTCTTTGTTACTTTGAAGTGTGCCCCTGATTGTGCACATTAGGCAAGAGCCCACCAAATGCCCTCCCCCTTCTCACCGGTCACCTCCCCCCCATTCCTCTCCTCTCCTCTCTCCTCTTCCTTTTTTTTTTTTTTTTTTAATAATATATACCTCATCTCGTTTACTTAATTATTGTGTTACGACATTTATACTCTATACTTAATAAATTCCACATGTACCCTTGCATTATGCACCATAGGTGTGATCCCACCGTTCACCCTCCCTCGATCTGACCTCCCCCTAAAAGCCATTTTTTTTCAGGTCTCAATGTATTTATTTATTTATTTATTCATTTATTTATATTATTAAATCATAGCTGTGTACATTAATGCAATCATGGGGTACAATATGCTGGTTTTATATACAATTTGAAATGTTTTCATCAAGCTGGTTAATATAGCCTTCGTGTCATTTTCTTAGTTGTGTTAAGACATTTATTTTCTACATTTAGTAAGTTTCACATGTACCCTTGTAAGATGCACCATAGGTGTGGTCCCACCAATCACCCTCCCTCTACCCATCCTTCTCTTTCCCCTCCCTTCCCTCTCCCCTTTACCCTTCTTCTTGGGCTATAATTGGGTTATAGCTTTTGTATGAAAGCTATAAATTGGTTTCATAGTATGGCTGAACATTGGGTACTTTTTCTTCCATTCTTGAGATACTTTGTGAAGAATATGTTCCAGCTCCATCCATGTAAACATGAAAGAGATAAAGTCTCCATCTTTCTTTAAGGCTGCATAATATTCCATGGTATACATGTACACAATTTATTAATCCATTCATGGGTCGATGGGCACTTGGGCTTCTTCCATGACTTAGCAATTATGAATTGGACTGCAATAAACATTATGGTACAAATATCTTTGTTATAAAGTGATTTTGGGTCTTCTGGATATAAACCTAATAGAGGAAATGTAGGATCAAATGGCAGGTCTATTTTTAGATCCCCAAGTGTTCCCCAAACATCTTTCCAAAAGGAAGGTATTAATTTGCATTCCCACCAGCAGTGTAGAAGTGTTCCCTTTTCTCCACATCCATGCCAACATCTCTGGCATGTGGCATGGATGTGGAGATGTGGGCTAATGATGTGGGCTTATCTTACTGGAGTTAGATGATATCTCAAAGTAGTTTTGATTTGCATTTCTCTGATAATTAAGGATGATGAACATTTTTTCATATGTCTATAGGCGGTGCTCCTGTCTTCTTCAGAGAAGTTTCTCTTCAAGTCTCTTGCCCACCCTGAGATGGGATCACTTGTTCTTTTCTTGCTGATATGTTTGAGTTCTCTGTGGATTCTGGTTATTAAACCTTTGTTGGAGACATAACCTGCAAATAGCTTCTCCCATTCTGAGGACTGTCCGCTTACTTACTGTGTTCTTGGCTGTGCAAAAGTTTTTTAGTTTGATCACATCCCAGTAGGGTATTTTTGGTGTTACTTCAATTGCCTGAGGGGGTCCTCCTCATAAAATATTCGCCCAGGCTGATTTCTTCAAGAGTTTCCCCTGTACTTTCTTCTAGTATTTTTATAGTTTCATGTCTTAAGTTTAAATATTTAATCCAGTGAGAGTCTATCTTAGTTAACCGTGAAAGTTGTGGGTCCAGTTTCAGTCTTCTACAGGTCACCAGTCAGTTCACCCAACACCATTTGTTAAATAGGGAATCTTTTCCCCACTGAATGTCCCCCACCCCCACCCCAGAGACAGAGTCTCACTTTATTGCCCTTGGTAGAGTGCCGTGGCGTCACACAGCTCACAGCAACCTCTAACTCCTGGGCTTAGACGATTCTCTTGCCTCAGCCTCCCAAGTAGGTGGGACTACAGGCGCCCGCCACAACGCCCAGCTGTTTTTTTGTTTTGCAGTTCAGCCGAGGCTGGGTTTGAACCTGTCACCTTTGGTATATGGGGCCAGTGCCCCATTTGCTGAGCCACAGGCACCGCCCTGGCATCATATTTTTTCAAGGATCTGAAATCCAGGTCATTACAGTAGAGCGGCTTTAATTATTCTGTGATTTACATGAAGTCAGCTTCTATAATAGTAAAAAATTGTGAGCAAATGTGAGGATGCAGAGGAACCAATTTCTTTATATCTTTGTCTGCTTCTACTTGGTTGACCCCCTTTCCTCAGACTTTCCCCTTAACTTATCATCAAATTTGATATTTCTTTTATTTGTGGAAGCTTATTAAGGTCATGTACTAGATGATTATTCTACCTTATTCAATCATTTAACATACATTTATTTAAAAATATGTCAAGAATTGTGCTGGCGACTGGTAATAACCAGTAAGAACAGGACACTGTATTTGCCTTTAAAAACTAATAGTTCTTGTTTTGTTTTGAGAGAAGGGTCTCACTATGTTGCCTCAGTAGAGTGCTTTGGCATCACAGCTCACAGCAACCTCAAACTCTTGGGCTTAAGCGATTCTTTTGCCTCAGCCTCCCAAGTAGCTGGGACTACAGGTACCACCACAATGCCTGGGTATGTTTTTGTTGTTGTTGTTGTAGTTGTCATTGTTTTTAGCAAACCTGTGCCGGGTTTGAACCTGCCAGCCCTGGTGTACATGGCTGGTGCCCTAACTACTGAGTATGGCTGCCAAGCCTAAAAGCTAATAGTTCTTGAGGAAGACAGATACATAAAGACATAATTACTTCATTGTGTGGTAAATATTATAATAATTTTTTTGACCACGTGTTGGAAGAAAATTGAAGAGGAATATTGGTTTTTGGTTTTTTTTTTTTGAGACGGAGCCTCAAGCTGTCACCCTGGATTGAGCGCTGTGGTGTCACAGCTCACTGCAACCTCCAATTCCTGGGCTCAAGCGAGTCTCTTGCCTCTGCCTCCCAAGTAGCTGGGACTACAGGTGCCTGCCACAATGCCCGGCCATTTTTTGGTTGCAGCCGTCGTTGTTTGGCGGGCCCAGGATGGATTCGAACCTGCCAGCTCAGGTGTACGTGGCTGGTGCCTTAGCCCGTTGAGCCACAGGCGCCGAGCCTATTGGTTATTTTTTTTAGGGGAGGAAATGTAGCTCAAGGTGTGATTGCTTTATTTAGGTTTAAATAGAATTTAAATCTATAGATTCTATTCCAAAGGTGTAGGGGGAACATTTTTCCTTAAAACGTGAAAGTAGTATTTCACATGTAGAGATGTAACCTCACAACTTGGTGAGTCTCCAAAAAGATGAAAGACTTCTCAAAACATCTTATGAATCGTTTCACTAATCCTACCTCGGAGCTAACCTCCTGGGTTTCACTCTGGATATCATTTGGTACTACATGAAATAGGTGTATGAATCATTTGGTTGTGCTGGCTACTTAGCCTGTTAACTTGATGTGTGATCATTATAAAGTGGGCTGGGTCCAGATGTTTAAACTTTAGCAAAAACATCTCTTCTTTGAGTAGGAAAAGCAGAGTTAACTTTATTTTTCAAGTGTGAGGCAGAGGAACATGAGCTATTTATAGACTCACTTCCCCCTACAGACTGAATACAATAGAAGCCTGAAATCAAATGGTGACCAGATGTGGCCAGGCAACCCCCAGTCTGGATTTTGAAGCTGTAAAAGGCAGAGCCTCTGGGGAGTTGATCTGGGGGGATGGGCAGAAGAGCTGCACTCAGACCCATGAGATCATCCTCTGGACACAAACAGCCCCTTTACCAGCAGTCCTCAGGTTGCTGGAAGATTGCGGAAACTCGTTTTTTCTTGCTCCTCTCCCTAGAAGAGGGGAATTATTCTTCTATCAATAATTTTATTACTCAGCTCTTGTCTCTCTCTTTAGGCATTTAGATAAGATACAAATGCTTTCTGGGTATATGTGTTGAGTTGATATAGGAGAAAAGTTAATACAGCTTCTGTAGCATTGGGAGAGATAGTGGTTCTGCTGAGATGAGATCCGACAGGAATGGAAACCCATAATTAATTTTCTTGCTTTACTATTCTTCCCCTCCCAAGACTAATTTCATGTTGTTCATGGTGGTGGGGTGGTGGTCTTTAAAGCAAACACATAGGGGTTTCTGGCTAATATTGTTTATCTTTTTCTCCCACATCAGAGATTTAAAAAATATATAAACAATTTCCTCCTTCCATAAGCATCTGGAAACATTCCCATGGAGTTCAATTCCTTCCTTCTTCAGTTCCCTGAGATTCAATTTCAGGGTCTGGAAAAGTTACACTCACTTTTGGAAAATGTTCTCACAACTCCCTTGCTTCCATAGGAAGGAAAAAGAAAGCACGTGCTGAGAACCTGCCCGGTTTCAGGTACTAAACTGAGTACTTGTGTTGTTTAATTCACTCTTCACAACAGCCCTGTAAAGTGGGTTGTTATCGTCTCCATTTTACAGAGGTGAATACTGAGTTGCAGAGAGGTTAGGTAACTTGTCCACTGTCATACTCTGAAGAGGTGGAGCCCAGATTTAAACCCAAAGCTGCTCCTCCAAAGCCTTTCTTCTTTCCACTGTGTTACCTACTATATGAACTCACCCCTTCCCCTGACTACGTGCTTGCTTCTAATATTTGAAATATGATGTGAATTAGCTGAAAATATTGCACTGTTCTATCTTGCATTTATTGTAGGAAAGGACTAAGTGTCATGAATGAGGAACGTGTGTTTTCAAGCCTCCCTATAGACTCCCTGCTCTGAGAAGGGGAGACCACTGCCTGTTTTTAGTTTTGTAACCAGAGCAAGTGCTGGTACACAAGTGAAGCCAGGGTGCTTTCTTCTGAACCCCCTGAATAGCTCTCATTGACCAACCTTCCCTGAGACACAAAGAAATAGGTTGCATGATATAGCAAAGGGATGCTTCATTTCACCCCTGACTCAGGGGCCAGGTTTTGAAGTGTACTTTAAAAGTGGTGAAATGGTGAGGTACAGTAGCTCATGCGTATAATCCCAGCATTGTGGGAGGCTGGGCTGGGTGGATTGCCTGAGCTCAGGAGTTCGAGACCATGAGAACCTGTCTCTGAAAATAGCCAGGTGGGTGGTGCCTGTGGCTTAGTGAGTGGGGTGCCAGCCCCATATACCAAAGGTGGTGGGTGTGAACCTGGCCCCAGCCAAACTGCAACAACAAAAAAATAGCCGGGCCTTCTAGTGGGTGCCTGTGTTCCCAGGTTCTTGGGAGGCTGAGGCAAGAGAATTGCTTAAGCCCAGGAGTTAGAGGTTGCTGTGAGCTGTGATGCCACAGCACTCTACCGAGAGCAATAAGGTGAGATTCTGTCTCTAAAAAGAAAATAAAGTAAATAAGTAAATAAATAAAAATAGCCAGGTGTTGTGGCAAGAACCTATAGTTCCAGCAACTTGAGGCAAGAGAATCATTTGAGCCCAAGAGTTTGAGGTTGCTGTGAGCTATGGTGCCATGGCACTCTACCCAGGGGGAAAGACTGAGACTCTGTTTCAAAAAAAAACAAGGAAAGGTGGTGAAATGCAGGCCAGGCACAGTGGCTCACACCTATAATCCTAATGCTCTGGGAGGCTGAGGTGGATGGATTGCTTGAACTCAGGAGTTTGACACCAGCCTGAGCAAGAGTGAGAACCTGTCTCTACTGAAAAAATAAAAATCAACTGGGTGCAGTGGCAGGTACCTGCAATCCTATCTACCAAAGAGGCTGAGGCAGGAGGATCCTCTGAGCCCAGGAGTTTGAGGTTGCTGTGAGCTATGATGATGCTGCAGCTTTAGCCTGGGCAACAAAGTGAGACCTTGTCTCAATTAAAAAAAACAAAAGGTAGTGAGATGTAACCATAGGGGCCCCTGGAGAAGTCTGGGATCTATGCTCCCACCTTGTAGGCATTGTGCTCTTTTTCCTTCCCAGCAAACTTGCATCTCTAGTACATCTTTTTCTGAGCAGGTTTTTTTTCCTGATCTATTAAGTACATTAGGAAGTCTAGTTTCATGTTAGGGAGAGAAAGAATGAATTCAGGACCTTCAGACTGAATCAAAAGAATCTTAATATATGTTTTTGATGGCTCGGCACCTGTAGCTCATGCTGCTAAGGTGCCAGCCACATATACCGGAGCTGGTGGGTTCGAATCCAGCCTGGGCCTGCCAAACAACAATGACAACTACAACCAAAAAATAGCTGGGCGTTGTGGTGGGCGCTTGTAATCCCAGCTGCTTGGGAGGTTGAGGCAAGAGAATTGCTTAAGCCCAAGAGTTGGAGGTTGCTGTGAGCTGTGATGCCATGGCACTCTTCCCAGGGCAACAGCTTGAGACTCTGTCTCAAAAAAACAAAACAAAACAAACAAACAAACAAAATATATATATGTATGTTTGTGTGTTTTTAAATTAAATCCTATTTTCTAGGCTTATCTTAAATTCCACCTGCTTTAATTTCCAAGTATTTATTTTTTAGAATGAATGGACCTCTGATCGGTAGCAGTATTTATACAGCAAAGAGGAGAAATCTCTTAGGCATTTGTCAGCTCCGTTAGGTTGTGTGGGGCTTCACTGCAAATCAGCCTCCAGTTCCTGAGTACCTGTTCAGATTTCTCTCTCTCTCTCTCTCTATCTCTATATATACTTTTTTTTTTTTTGAGACTGAGTCCCACTTTGTCGCCCTGGGTAGAGTGCCGTGGCGTCACACAGCTCACAGCAACCTCCAGCTCCTGGGCTTAGGCGATTCTCTTGTCTCAGCCTCCCGAGTGACTGGGACTATAGGTGCCTGCCACAACACGTATCTACTTTTTTGTTGTTGCGGTTCGGCTGGGGCTGGGTTTAAACCCGCCACACTTGGTATATGGGGCCAGTGCCCTACTCACTGAGCCACAGGCGCCACCTCCTAGTATATTTCTTAGTTATCACTAGTAAGTAATGATTAAGTTGAATGCTCACACCTCTTGTATCTGTCTTTTTGTCCTTTGCATGCACTTTGGTAGGCGACTGAGACAACCTTGAAGAAGCATTGTTGTCCCGGGGATATTGGCTAAGGCTGGAGGCAGGCTTTGTTTACTTGGTTGAAGTCACTTGATAGGAGGGGCTGAGGTGGATAAATGCCCTGAGATGAGTGTGGTTGGGATGTGGTGACTCTGACATGCAGTACTTCCCCTCCGCTAGCTAGTCTTTAGGATTGGAGGGGGGAAGAGTGGCTTGAGAGAAGACGGTACGCTGCCCGAGACAGGTGCTGCTTAAATCAAGACAAAACTGTCTCTTCAGCCAGACCTTGGATTGCTGAGAATAACACAGGCTTCATCGGCCCGCTGAACCCAGCTATGAAACTGAGACTGTCTGCAGTGCTCAGCTCACTTGCTTCTCCTTGCCTTAACATTGGTCTTGAGGAAAAAAAAAAAGAAAGAGAAAGATTGGTCCTGAGAGACCCATTCGGATTAAACAATTTTAAAAACAGGAAATTTGCTCCTAGCTGCATAGCTGCAGGAAAATTGTTTCCACACAGGCAAGAATGAGTGCTAAAAACAGAAACTTCATCCCCAGGCTTGTTTCCTTATGTAAAAGCATGAGAAACTCAAACAATTGAAGCAGCTCTGTCCTCCTTGACTCCTCCCTCCTGCCTGACAGGACCCATTACAAAGGGCTGGTAAAGAGCCCTCCTGAACACGCTGACACGTGTGGACCATACTGACCTGGTGATGGTCTTCTGGGCCAAGGATCAAATATATGGAAATTAAAGCAGCCAAGATTTGGGGGAAATCCAGAGAGCAGCATAACTTAATTTTATCCAACATGTATTTTGGATTCAGTCCAGATTATGTATTTATTTCTTCCTTTGTGCTGAGTGTGCACTGTGTGTGGCTGCCGTAGCGCAGCTCCAGCCTGAGAAGTGTGATAGTGACACTCTTTCTCCTGTAGGACTTCAGGACTTGCTGGGATTTTCTTGTGACAGTTAGCCGGGGACATGCCTGGATCTAGAGATCTACCTCCTGAGAATGCTGCTCCTTTGTATAATTTGCTGCTGAGCATAGCAAGGGGAGAAAGGGGACAAAGAGGAAGCTAAGAGCTGGAGAGGAAAAACTTGTTTTTTCTTCTTCCTCCGCAATGATGTCATTCTGCTTGAATAAGTCCAATGGTAAAGAAGGTTTCTGAAGCACCCACATGATCCGAGCCCTCTCTGCAGCTCTGACCCCTGTTCACAACCCTCATCTGGCTCAATCAACATGTCGTGAGGACATTTCTGCAGCAGAAAGTACTCTGTGGTCAAAATATTCTTTAGCAGGCCTGTGTCGTTATTTTGCTTGTGAGAAAACCGAATTCTTCTTAAAGTTTTATAGGAAATATTTAACACGTAGAAAAATGCACGTCACAAGTGTACAACATAATGAATTTTCCCAAGCCAAGGATAGCCCTGTAACTATTTCTTGATCTGGATTAGCCAGGTAATCCAGAAATAGAACATTATAAGCATCTTAGAGGTCCTACTTGTACTATGTTAAAACACATTTTAACCAGTTTGATGAAAGTATTTAAAATTGTATATAAAACCAGCACATTGTACCCCATAATTGCATTAATGTACACAGCTATGATTTAATAAAAAGCAAAACAAAACAAAAAAACATTTTAAAGTTCTTTTCTGAGGCCAGGCAAGGAGGCTCATGCCTATAATCCTAGGACTCTGGGAGGCCGAGGCAGGTGGATTGCCTGAGCTCTTGAGTTCGAGACCAGCCTTAAGCAGAGTGAGACACCCTGTCTCTAAAAATAGCCAGGCATTGTGGCGAGCACCTATAGTCCCAGCTACTTGGGAGGCTGAGGCAAGGGCATCACTGGAGCCCAAGAGTTTGAAGTTGCTGTGAGCTGTGATGCTACAGCACTCTACCGAGGGTGACAAAGTGAGACTCTGTCTCAAAAAAAAAAAAAAAAGAAAGAGAAAAAAGAGTAAAGTTCTTTTCTGGACTAGGCACAGTGGCACATGCCTATAATGCTAGCACTTTGATTGAGGCAGAGGATTGTTTGAGGCCAAGAATTCAAGACCAGCCTGGGTAATATAGCGAAATACCGTCTCTTCAAAAAATTTAAAACTTAGCTGAGCATTGTGATGCACACCCATAGTCCCAGCTATTCAGGCAACTAAGACAGGAGGATTGCCTGAGCCCAGGAGTTCAAGGCTCCAGTCAGCACTGATTGCACCACTGTACTCTAGCTGGGGTGGCACAGTAAGATCTTGTCACAAAAAATGAAAAGAACTGGACTGAGCAAGAGCAAGATCCTGTCTCTACTAAAAATAGAAAAACTAGCCAGATATTGTGGCAGGTGCCTGGAGTCCCAGCTACTTGAGAGGCTGAGGCAAGAGGATTGCTCAAGCCCAAGAGTTTGAGGTTGGTATGAGCTATGATGATGCCACAAGCACTGTATGCAGGGCGACTGTGAGACTCTCTCTAAAAAATAAAAACAATAAATAAATTAATTAAAAGGAAAAAAAATTGCAAAAACATAGTACAAAAAAAATTTGTACTATTGTATTACAGTCTAGCATTATTAGCTATTATTCATATCAGGCAAAACAACTAGCAAGCTTCCAGGGGAGCCATAGTGGGTTTTGGTGTAGCTCCACGCTTGACTGTATGGCCCACATTGGAAGGGAAGGAAAGCGAGCTGCCTGGCTTTGAATTGACTAAGCTCTATAGCTCTGGGCACATTCTTCTTTGTTTGTTTCTTTCTTTTTTTGTGAGACAGAGTCTCACTTTGTCACCCTCAGTAGAGTGCTCTGACGTAATAGCTCAGAGCACATCAACCTCAAACTCTTGCACTCAAGTGATCCTCTTGCCTCAGCCTCCTGGGTAGCTGAGACTACCAGTACCGACCACAATGCCCAGCTAGTTTTAGAGACAGGGTCTTGCTCTTGCTCAGGCTGGTCTCCAACTCCTGAGCTCAAGCAATCCACCTTCCTTGGCCTCCTAGAGTGCTGGGATATTAGGCATGACCTGGCCCAGTCACCTTTCTCGACCTCCCTGTGATTCAGATGCTTCACCTGTAAAATGAAAACTATATTTTAACAAGTCCTCCAAGTGGTTGGGGTGCATGCTGAAATCTGAGAACCAGTAGTCTACAAAGTTTTTACTATTTATAGATAGGTCAGAGCACAGTTATAATTTTTTTTGTTTGTTTTTTTGAGAAATAGGGTCTTGCTATATTACTCAGGCTGTAGTGCAGTGACTCAATCATAGTTCACTGTAATCATGAATTCCTGGGCTTATGTGATCCTCTTGCCCCAAGTAACTAGGACTACAGGTGCATGCCACTATACCTGGTTAATTTTTAAAATTTTTTTGTAGAGATAGGATCTTCCTGTGTTGCTCAGGCTAATTTTGAACTCCTGGCATCAAGTGATCCTTCCACCTTGGCTTCCCAAAGTTCTAGGATTAGAAGCGTGAGCCACTGCACCTGGCTCATAATTATAGCTTAAGGAAGGATTGTGGTAAGTTGGAACACATCTGTCTTACATGAGCCAATTTCTTCATAGGATAGTATTCTTTAGTCTACAAAGGCTTTCACATGCCTTGGCCTCACCTTTTCTGCTTTAAAGCTGTTTTTCAGGTTAGCTTTTGCAGTAACAAAAGATTGAGATGAGAAACTGTGTTAAAGTAATTTATTAGGACATAGTGCCTGGGTAGGTGAGGTGGGGAAGTGGGACCAGTAAGAGAGGGAGGCCAAGCAAGGATCCCTTGGAAGGTAACTTTTTCTCAACTCCACAGGGCGCCTTACAGAGTGTAGAATTTTCCTGCACTCATCAGTCATTGGTTAAGGCTGTCCCATAGCATATTTTGGAATGAAAACACACCAGCAGCTTGGTTTTGGTAAGGGGATCTGAGTGTACAGGGGTGGAACATTGATAGCATCTGCTACATCTAGAAGTCTTCATGTGGTAACTGAGCTCTTGTGAATACACACTAGTCCCAAAGTGGAGTAGGGTGATACCTCTCTGTGTATCTTATCCCCAACTTTTGTAGGAGAGCTCTACTCCCCAAGCAGCTTCTGGTTATGTCTCGTGGTCTGTTAACACACAGCTTAGTTTTCTGAATTCTTTGCATCTACCATTAATAATTATGATCGTTAAGAATTGATAGCACTCTGGGAGGCTGATTGCTTGAGCTCAGGAGTTCAAGATTAGTCTGAGCAAGAGGGAGACCCCTTCTCTAAAATAGAAAAATAAACCAGGCAATGTGGGCGGTGCCTGTAGTCCGAAGGATCGCTTGAACTCAGGGGCTTTGAGTTTGCTGTGAGCTACTATGACGCCACTGCGCTCTAGCTGGGGTGACAGAGCAAGACCCTGTCACTTAATCAATAAATCACAGATACATGCATACATACTGATCTCATGGCCCTACCTACCCCTGTGGGGCTGAATTCAATCACTTTTGGATTTCTGCAGAGCCCTGAGTATTGGGTGAGCAACATTAATAACTGCCACATAGCAATGGTTGAGCCACTTTTACCTAAATGATCACAAAATGAGATTCTTATTCAAATACATTTCTGATTAAACTGTTAGTCAGAAACCACTGTCACCTTTTTTAAAATTAAAATTTCAGGCCAGGCTCGCTGGCTTGTGCCTATTATCCTAGCACTTTGGGAGGATGAGGCTATGAAATAATATCTAAGCATTGAATTTCTAGGGTATGAGCCTCCAAAGCCCTCTTCCCTTCTGACATAATGATCAACAACATTGGAGATAGATTTTTTGTCATTTGGATCCTACAGAAGCTGCCGACCCTTATGTAGCGTGAGCCAGAAATGAACTTTTATTATTTTAAGTCACTATGCTTTTGGGGTTTGCTATAATAACTTCGCCTTTCCTGACTGATAGATTATTCAGTATTGAATGTATTGAATAGCTTTAACTTTGAGATGTTATCAATCATAGTAAAAAGAATGAGTCAAAGTGATCTATACATGTATTTTCAATGATAAATTATTTTACTTTCTTTTTCTTTTTCTTTTTTTTTAAGACAGTGTCTCACTCTGTCACCCTCAGTAGAGTGCCATAGTGTCACAGCTCACAGCAACCTCAAACTCTTGGGCGTAAGCGATTCTCTTGCCTCAGCCTCCCAAGTAGCTGGGACTATATGTGCCTGCCACAACGCCCGGCTAGTTTTGTTGTTGTTGTTGTTGTTGTCATTGTTGTTTAGAAGGCCTGGGCTGGGTTCAAACCCCCCAGCCCTGGTGTATGGACCATAACCACTGGGCAGCGTGTGCTGAGCTTTACTGTCACTTCTTTTTTTTTTTTTTGAGACAGAGCCTCAAGCTGTCACCCTGGGTAGAGTGCTGTGGCATCACAGCTCACAGCAACCTCCAATTCCTGGGCTCAAGCGAGTCTCCTGCCTCTGCCTCCCAAGTAGCCGGGACTACAGGCACCCACCACAACGCCTGGCCATTTTTTGGTTGCAGCCGTCAATGTTGTTTGGCGGGCCTGGGCTGGATTCGAACCTGCCAGCTCAGGTGTACGTGACTGGCGCCCTAGCCCGTTGAGCCACAGGCGTCGAACCTACTGTCACTTCTAAGGATTGGAATGTTGTTCATGTATGCAAGATTCTTTTTAGTCTTACTTTGTTCCTTTTTTTCTTGGAACCCACAAATTCACTTATATTTTTGAAGAAGTTGACTCTGAAAAGCACTTTTGCCCTGTAGCAGGGCTTGGCAAACTACAGTCTGTGAGCCAAAGTGGGTCACCACCTGTTTTAATAAAGTTGTTTCTTTTTTTGAAGCACAGCCATGTCCTGTTTTATGTAACATTTATGGATGCTTTTGTGTACTACAAAGGTGAAGTTGAGTAGTTATGACAGAAACCATATGGCTCACAAAGCTTAAAATATTTCCTATCTGGCTTTTTCTTTTTTTTTGAGTTTTGGCCGAGGCTGGGCTTGAACCTGCCATCCCCGGTATATGGGGCTGGTGCCGTACTCCTTGTATTTGGCTTTTTTTATTTTTTATTTTTTTGAGAGAGAGTCTTACTATGTTGCCCTTGGTAGAGTGCTGCAGCATCACAGCTCGCAGCAACCTCAGACTCTTGGGCTTAAACGACTTGCTTCTCCTGAGTAGCTGGGACTACAGGTGCCCACCACAATGCCCAGCTATATTTTTGTTGTAGTTGTTGTTTAGCAGGCCCAGCCGGGTTCAAACCTGCCAGCCTGGTATATGTGGCCGGTGCCCTAACCATTGAGCTACAGGCACCAAGCCTGCTATCTGGCTTTTAATAGAAAAAGTTTACCAACCTGTGCCTTATGGGATTCTTAATTATTGGGAATGGAAGGATTCCCAGATAATTCACCTCAATTGTTGCAGACATTCCACCTGATGGAATGAAAGCCTTATCCTGAATCTCTACTATTTTATATTCTGTCCTTTAAGCAGTGACATAGCTAATCCCTCTTGGATTCTGCCTATGACTAGAAAAAGATTCCCACTGCCCCATAATCATATCCTTTTTTTTTTTTTTGAGACAGGGTCTTGCTCTGTTGCCTAGACTAGAGTGCTGTAGCTTCACTGTGGCTCACTGCAACCCCAAACTCCTAGGCTCAAGCGATCCTTCTGCCTCATCCTCCTGAGTAGTGGGACTACAGCATGTGCCGCCACACCTGGCTATTTCTATCTTTTGTAGAGACAGAGCTCTCACTACTGGCTGGGCTGATCTCGAACTCCTGGACTCACGTGATCCTCTCACCAGAGTGCCGGGATTACAGTTGTGAGCCACTGTGCCCAGGCCTATATCATCTTCCATTTTGCCATCCTCATTGTCCTTGTCCAGCTGCTGGGCAGACTGCTGGCAAATCCGCCTCTCATGCAGTTGCTGTTCAGTGTTTCTGCCTTGTGCTTGTTGCTGTTGACTGTTAAACTTGTCATTGTGATGATAGAGTTTTTTCAGGCAGCAAGGGAGAAAAGTACGATTAGGTTATCTCACTCTGTGGATCATTAATGTAGGGCTATGTGGGGAAAAAAGGAAACTGGAAACTGTCAGGAGTCCCACAACCAAGCCACGTGGCATTAGAATATTATTCACTTCTGCTCAGTATTTAGCAGTGACTGAAGGAGGCCTGTGGACAGCTCCCTAAGAGAGTTGATTGTGTCATTTAACTCTTATTATCGTTCTTATTTGGTTCACTTAATGGCTGTCTCTCTTATGCTCGTGCTAAATATGCTTAACATTGCATGGGGGTCCAATCCGTGAGTGCCTGGAAAGCAGAGTCAGGTGGCAATCATGACAAATTATGATCAAGAAATCATTTGTGGGTTGTCGTTTAGGAGCTGCTGTGGGAATGGCAAGAACTTACATACAGTCTTCTGGACCCTACTCCATTAAAGCTATTTTTAATAACTTCTTACAGAATTCTAGCGAATAAATCCATCTTCTTGTCTAGAGGAGGGAGGTGTTAGAGCTAGATATCCATCTGTCTGTCCTGTGAATTCTGGAAAGGAGGACGGCTGCATATGGGACATACCAGATCTCACAGGCCACTTGGACATGGGAACATTTTTTAGCACTGAAAGAACTGTGAGCAACAGCAAAATCCTTATAAACAAAGGAAGGTCCCTTTGGTGGTCTCAAAGCTCAGTTTTTGTGGTTTCTTCAGGAACTAGGAGCTTATGCTGGGACTATGACTTTATTTCTATGTCCCTTTATGTGTGTGTGTAACCTGCATAAGTGAGTATGCACCTCTCTCAGCTCTCTGTGAGCTCTTGCTGCTATTTGTTTTTTTTTTCCCCCCTTTGGAAAAAATCCTTTTTGGAAAGGGAAGTTTCAAAGGTAGGAATTAGCTAGGAGACAGAAAGATTTCTATTTTTTTCTTCCAAAAAAAAGTAATACAAGAGCTACATTTAGCAGGGAGGGGATATTTTACAGTCTGGTATCAGAGAGACCCTCTAATTCCCAAGGGGGCCAGCCCAGTGATTAGAAGTCTGGTTATTTCATCGATTCACAACTTACTGGCTGTGATCCTGATACTGGGCAAGTCTGTTTATATCTCTGTGTCTCACTTGTCTATGAAATGATCCTCACCTCAGAGGTGAAGGACCAATTAGTAAATAAATGTAAAGTACTTAGAACAGTGCTTAGCAGATAATAAATGCTATGTGAGTGTTGTCTATTGTTATTATCATTGCCTTATCTGATATCAGAATCAAGAAGTTGTCCGGCATACTGTGTAGTATAGTTTCTCCTGTCATTTTTCCATTCAAAATAATGTACCCCTTTGACCTGTATTCTCTGGTAATACATAGGTAATATTCCATCTTGGTAGTATGTGTATTTTGATAGGGGAACTTTTTTTTTTTTTTGAGACCGAGTCTCACTCTGTCGCCCTCAGTAGAGTGCCGTGGTGTTATAGCTCACAGCAACCGCAAACTCTTGGGCTTAAGCCATTCTCTTGCCTCAGCCTCCTGAGTAGCTGGGACTACAGGCACCCGCCACAACACCCGGCTATTTTTTGTTGCAGTTGTCATTGTTCTCTAGCTGGCCTGGGCGAGGTACAAACCTGCCAGCCTCCGTGTATTTGGCTGGCGCCGTAACCATTGTGCTAGGGGCACTGAGCCTAGGGGAACTTTTTGAAGGTACAACTAACTTAGATTACTCTAAGAAAGAAGATTTCTAGTACTCTACAGGGCAGTAGTGAAAAATCTTTGGGGTATGTTGTGCCAAGAAGCTAAGGAATTGAGGGCAATCACATGTTTAGGGGATACCTGAAAAGGTCAAGGCTTGAATGTGTCTCAGCTGCCCTCCATTCCTAGCCCTAACTTTACTTTTCTTTCTTTTCTTTTTTTTTGAGACAGAGCCTCCAGCTATCGCCCTGGGTAGAGTGCCACGGCATCTATCACAGCTCACAGCAACCTCTAACTCCTTAAGTGATTCTCCTTAAGTGGCTTAAGTGATTCTCTTGCCTCAGCCTCCCAGGTAGCTGGGACTATAGGTGCCCTCCAGAACACCTGGCTATTTTTTGGTTGTAGTTGTTATTGTTATTTGCCAGGCCAGGGCTGGATTTGAACCCGCCAACTCTGGTGTATGTGGCTGGTGCCTTAGCTACTTGAGCTACAGGCTCCAAGATGCCCTAACTTTTCTTAAAGCAAGAAGCTAGTGGGGTGAGCTGGCAATTGGAGCCTAGAGAGTTCAGGGGAGACCTTTTTGCATTTCTAATTGAAGAAGCTAGTACTGAACTCTGTACGACCTGGGGACTCTTTTTGCAGTGCCCAGAGGTAAGGATTAAAATGCATGGATTCTCAGGAGACTTAGTTCAAGTACTCCCTTCCCAAAGGGAGTACTTCAAAGGTGACCATAGGGATATTCAGCAATGAGGTATGTAGCACTTTTCTAAGGATGAGTTTGTGAACTTAATTGTCTGTTCTTGTATGTGGTAAAAAACAAGTTGCAGGTTGATGCGTATTGTATGCATTTATTTCAGTAAGAAACAAAAACAAAGACCACATATATCCTTGTATATGTGGAGAAGGGTGTGGAAAGATACACATTAGGGTACTTTTTGAGTTACTGCAATGAGTAGGATTGGGGTGAGCTTTTTTTTCTTTTTTTGGTACATTGTTGTATTTTTTTTATTTGATATAAGAAGTGAGCATTCTTTTTAATCTGAAAACCAAGAAAGAAAGAAAACATGTGTCAGTCTCTAATAAGACTTCAAATTCTGGTCACTTAATAATAGCCATGTGCGGCTTGGTGCCTGTGGCTCAGCGGGCTAAGGCGCCAGCCACGTACACCTGAGCTGGCGGATTCGAATCCAGCCCCGGCCCGCCAAACAACAATGACGGCTGCATCCAAAAAATGGCTGGACATTGTGGCGAGCACCTGTAGTCACAGCTACTTGGGAGGCGGAGGCAGGAGACTCGCTTGAGCCCAGGAATTGGAGGTTGCTGTGAGCTGTGATGCCGTGGTACTCTACCCAGGGTGACAGCTTGAGGCTCTGTCTAAAAAAAAAATAATAATAATAATAATAGCCATGTGCATAAAAGTTGGGGATGAGATTATAATTCTCCTCATGTATGATTGAAAAGGTTAGAGGAACAAAAAGACCAGAAATGATTTTTTTTTTAAATCAGTAGAATTAGATTTTATTACTTTTGGCCAAAAGCCATTACAAAATATTAGTGAAATTATTATTCAGAAATACTGAAAAGGAGACATAGTAAAGTTTCTTCTGGTGTAAAATAAAACAACGGGAAGTAAGGAAACCTTGAAGAACAATTGGAAATTGTTGGGTAATAGATGTAGTGTTCAACAGATAAGATTTGCCTTTCCTGGGTCAGGCACAGTGGCTCATGCTGTAATCCTAGCACTCTTGAGAGGCTGAGACCAGTGGATTGCTTGAGCTCCGGAGTTTGAGACCAGCCAGAGCAAGAGTGAGACCCTGTCTCTACAAAAAATAGAAAACCTAGTAGTCCCAGCTACTTGGGAGGCTGAGGCAAGAGGATTTCTTGAGCCCAAGAATTTGAGGTTGCTTGAACTATGATGATGCCATGGCACTCTACCCAGGGTGGCACTCTACCCAGGGTGACGGAGTGAGAGTCTTTCTCAAAAATAAATAAATAAATATGATGAACGATAATAAAACCCAATCCCTAGCATGGCCCTGACACTTTAGTCTCATGTCCCAACACACCTGATTTTCTAAATCCCCCCTGGAAGGCCATGCATTTTAATTACTCACAGCTTTATCGGTGTTGTTTGTGCTGCCAGGAAAATCATCTGCATTGTTAAAATCCAGCTCAGGCTCCAGACCTAAGGCAGATGTCCCCTATTTTGCAAAGTCTTCCCAGGTGCTTCAGTGAGCATTCTCTGCCTGCTTTATGTTCTGTTTAATATCTTCTTTTTCTTCTTCTATATCAACTCTTCACCCATTGCCACCCTACTCTGTGCCCCAAGGGCTGACTTGCTGAGCTAATCAGTGGCTCACTTGCCCTCTACCTTAAGCTGGTGGTTGAACAAAGGAGAGCCCCAGGCGATCAGAAGGGGTTTCCTCCTGTGGTCTTGATCTGGCATCCCTGATTCAAAGTCAAGCCTATCTTAAGCTGGCTTTCTCTGCGTAACTCTCTCTTTCTAGATTTTGGTGACTACTTCCTTCCCTTGTCCCTTTGGGCTCAGGGGTGGTGGATTTCCACTGTTTTTGTTTTGTTTTGTTTTTTGTTTTTTAGTAGAGACATAGTCTCATCTTATCGCCCTCGGTAGAGTGCCGTGGCGTCACACAGCTCACAGCAACCTCCAACTCCTGGGCTTAGGCGATTCTCTTGCCTCAGCCTTCCGAGTAGCTGGGACTACAGGCGCTTGCCACAATGCCCCACTATTGGATTTCCACTGTTATTGGTTCCAGATTACTGCATTATCCTTTGTGGTTTCCCGTGCCCTCCCTTTGTAAGTGGTCTTTTTACTTAACTGATCTTGAATTATTCTAACTTGAGTATACTATCTGTTCCTGCTCAAACCCTGGTTGATACAGTGCCACAGCCTGTTTCTTGACTCTACAGAATGTGTTTCATTTTCTCTTTGTAGTTGTTAATTTTTTTTTTAATTCCAGGGTTTTTTTTCCCCCCTTTTACACAAACCAAAGTAGAAGAAATAATTCAGGATTAAAACTGCCAAAGCCAAAGGAGAAGAATTAGTAGAACACATATACACAAAAAATATACATATGAAGATGGGCTTATTTACGATGAGGAAACAAATGTAAAGTTAAGGTAGTTTTCACGTGAAACATTAAAAAAAAATCAAACATATGCTACAATGGGTACTACCATTTACAGCAGTATTGAAAGAGAGATAATAAAATGTAATAGGGACAGATAAACCATAAGGTACAAATTTTACAGCATCAGTGCAATACATTCACAAAACTGTATTACAGCTAATCAGTTTAAGACTTGTTCCCAAATATGTCACATTTTTTGGCCCTCGGAGGTTCATTCCTACAGGTTTCAACTACTCTAAATTTCTTTCTTTTTTTTTTTTTTTTTTTTTTATACAGATCCTCAAGCTGTCACCCTGGATAGAGTGCCGGGGCATCACAGCTCACAGCAACCTCCAATTCCTGGGCTCAAGCGAGTCTCCTGCCTCTGCCTCCCAAGTAGCTGGGACCACACAACGCCTGGCCATTCTTTAGTTGCAGCCGCCATTGTTGTTTGGCGGTCCCGGGTTGGATTCGAACCCACCAGCTCAGTGGTATGTGGCTGGTGCCCTAGCCTGTTCAGCCACAGGCGCCGAGCCAACTACTCTAAATTTCTAGCTACTAAGAAGGAAAGAGTGATTATAAGCTTTCCAAGGAGTTACAAAATCTAAGTTAGATCAGTGGCCAACTACCATTACCTTGTCTGCTCTTGCCAACAGCCCTTGCATTTTTCAGAGAAATATCTAGGACAAAAGTCAGATACCAGTGTAGGGACTATCTCCTATGCCCCCAAAACTATGAAGACTGAAATGGCTAGGTAATTACAATAAAATGAGAATTTTGAGGATTACTTTTATTTTATTTTATTTTTTTTTGTAGAGACAGAGTCTCACTTTATCGCCCTGGGTAGAGTGCCGTGGCGTCACACTGCTCACAGCAACCTCCAGCTC